>CM056053.1:262796652-263094152 GCA_029574335.1 Rana kukunoris
ACGGATTTTTGTCACAATGTGCCAGGAATCCTTTTAGTTCTTCGTCACTACCATTCCATATGATGAGGATATCATCTATGTATCGCGAGTATAGCACCAGGTTTTTTCCAAAGGGATTGTTGTTCCAGATGTATTTGGATTCCCAGTAGCCCATAAATAGATTGGCATAGCTGGGAGCAAACCTGGCCCCCATAGCGGTACCCCTTATCTGTCGGTAGAAACAGTCTAAGAAAGAGAAATAATTGTGGGTCAAGGTGAACTCAATGCAGTCATGAATAAACTGCGCCTGCTGCGGACTAAATTCATGTGCTCCCGCCAAATAGTATTCGATGGCTCCGAGTCCGAATTCGTGTTGTATACACGTATACAGTGATGTAACGTCTAGTGATAGCCATCTATACCCTCTTTCCCATTTATATGGAGTCAAAATTTCCAGGGCATGTCCCGAATCTTTGATATAAGATGGTAGATTAGTCACTATATTTTGCAGGAAGTGGTCCAAGTAGCTCCCCAAATTACTAGACAGGCTATCTATTCCTGCAATGATCGGTCGACCTGGTGGCATTTCTGTCTGCCAGGAATTCTCTTTGCATTTCTGCCTGTGTGTTTTTGGCACAGCGTTTATCTTATGTCATAGCGTTGCTGCCCCAGGTTTTCTGTCATTGCATTTCTGCCTCAGTAGTTCAGTCTTAGCGTTTCTGCAATTTTTTAGTCTCAGCTTTCTGTCATAGCGTTTCTGCCATTGTATTTCTGCCTCATCGTTTCTCTCATGCCATTACTGCCCCAGGGTTTTCTGTCATGTCATTTCTGTCTCAGTGTTTCAGACTTAGCGTTGCTCTCATAACATTTCTGCCCCAGATTTTTGTCATAGCATTTCTGCCCCCAGATTTTTGTTATAGCATTTCTGCCCCCAGGGTTTCTGCCATAGCGTTTCGGCCCCCAGGTTTTCTGTCATGGCGTTTCGGCCCCCAGGTTTTTTGTCTTAATTCTGCCTCAGTGTGTCGGGCGCAGCGTTTCTCATACAATTTCTGCCCCAGGTTTTCTGTCATTGCATTTTGCCATAGCTTTCATTTTAATGCGTTTCTGCCCCAGGTTTTCTGTCATAGCGTTTCGGCCCACACTTGTCACAGCATTTTTGTCATTGCATATCTGCCGCAGCGTTTCAGGCTCAGCGTTTCTCTCATACCATTTCTGCCCCAGGTTTCTGTCATCACATTTTGCCATAGCGTTTGTCTCAGCATTTCTGCTGCCCCACACGATTTCTGTCATAGCGTTGCTGCCCCCACGTTTTCTGTCGTGTTTGTCATGGCGTTGTCTTCTTTGTGGTTACCATGTCTCATTGTACTTTGTCCACATTGCACCTGGGTTGATTAGCTAGTGCTCACAGCTCAGGATCTGTCACGTCTGGACTTTTATATAGCGCTGCACTATTCTTTGTTTATATCTTTCCAGGAACTTATCTAATTGATTCCTAGTGTTCAGCTGCTTACTATTATATTATTTTGTGTTTTTATTGCGCTGATTGATTTTCTTTTATAATTCATACAGGCTGAGGTTTAGTTTTTTTATGATTGTTGACCACAATCTTCTTGCCTGTTTACATACATCATACGTTGCACGTTCATTCATTACACCTATACGATTACCCACCACAGTCCGTGGGTACACTAGCCCTGGGTGTTTAGTTAAACAGCATGTCTCTGCACTGCAGGTTACTCAGGCTCACGTGCCAGTCACACTGGGGGGCCTGTCATCAGGTTCATTCATGCGCAGCGGTCTTGATGTTTCTGCTCATATTCTCATACATAGGTGGGCACAGAGGGGCATTTCATGTCTGTTTTCGGTCTTGTCTAGGTTGCGTTTTCTTAGCTTGGGCTTGCTGCGCGTCTGTTATGACTAGTTCACGTGCATCCCTTCTACCACGTGAGGGTCTTCAGTGCAGGGTAGCACCCCATCATCTAGGAGTCAGTCCATACTTCAGCACTCAGCTGAGTTTGGCTCAGGGACCAGCGGTTCGCTTCTGTTTCCAAGTTGTCCCAGATAATTTTGCTTACCAGCATGGTACAGGTACTAGGCATACTCTGGTATGCAGTTTTAGGTGGGCCAAGCATGCTCTGCGCAACCTGGTATGATTGTAAATCAGGATGGAGGTAACTGAAACTCATGGACTCAGTGGCAGGGTGTCGGCACACCCCCAGCTCCTGCTCTTCTTCCATTTCTGCCTGCCATGTCATCATCCCTTTGGGTAGAACATGCCATCCACGGAAATAAGTGATTGGGAAAAGTCTTATTTTTTACAGTCAACTGTAAAAATCAAATTGTCTTTGAGTACAATAAGAGGTCAAGTTTCAGCTCTATCAGTATTCTTTCAAAGACCTTTAGCTCACTGATCCGAAACTTTATGCAGGGGGCAACTCAATTGCTTCTCCCTATTAGGTCACCCATGTGTCCTTGGGACTTGAACTTGGTGCCGTCTGTGTTACAGAACAACCATTTGAACCTATTAAGGAAAGACTTGCTGTCACGCAAGCTAGCCTTCCTGATGGCTATCACCTCGGCTAGGAGGGTTTTGGACTTGGCGGCCCTGTCATGCAGGGAAGTGTATTTAATCCTTTACCACGACAAGGTTGTGTTACGACCTGTTCCATTGTTTTTGCCAAAAGTGGTGTTGGCCTTTCATTTAAATCAGGACATTATTTTGCCTTCTTTTTTTTCCTCTCAGCCTCGTTCGGCGGAAGAGAGACGACTGCATTCTTTGGATGTTGTCTGGGCAGGTAAGGCTTATTTGTCTAGATCTGCGGATTTCCGAAGATCAGATTATTTTTTTGTTTTACGAAAGGGACCCAAGAAAGGGCAGGCAGCTTCCATTGCCAATTGGCCATTCAGGCCTATGGTCTGAAATGTAAAGCTTCTCCCTTTAGGGAGAGTGCATTCTACCAGGGGTGTAGGAACCGCCTGGGCTTTTTGCCATCAGGCATCTGTGGCTCAGAGTTGCAAGGCTGCTACCTGATCTTCAGTGCATACATTCACAAAATGTTATCAAGTGGATGCTCGAGCAGCTGAGGATTCGACCGCAGGGTTCTGTGGGCTGCCGTATATATAATAAAAAAAAAAACTGATCACTGTTTGGCAGGGTGTCTCCCTCCCCTCAAAGCTATCGCTCTGGGATGTTCCACCAGGTAATGAATATTAGCTTGACTCTGTATCCCATGATGTATGAAAAAGAAAAAAAATAAGTGATTGTAAGCCTTTGTTTTTTTATTTAAAGTAACAAACAGGTCATCCTTACCCCCACTGTGCAGCTTGTTTTGCACAGAGTGGCCCTGATTGTCCTCTCCTGGGGTCCCTCGGCAGCTCCTCCTGGCATCAGATAACCCCCTAGGAGAAGTGCACTCCTGGTTGGGGGGGTTACCTTGCGGGCACGCTCCCGAGTTCAGCATTCGGCATCCATCGACACAGGGCTCAGGCAAGTAGAGACTGCGAGTGTGTTCGTTATGGGTGCTGGTCAATCGGATGCATTAAGTTGAAAAAAAAAAACAAGGGTTTACAACCTCCAAGTAGAAATTCAGCTCAACCGCCTATTTTTTTACTAGCCTCCCAACTGCAAGTGTATACAAACCCCAACATCCTTTTCTAAGTAGATGTAGGGCTTCCACTGTACACTACAGACAGTAAAAATGATTTTCTGAAACAATAATATCCAACATTTTATTCCTGATGGTTTTTAATACTTGTTTTACATCACTAGATGGCACTACTTCATCCGTTTTAATACTGAGGTTATAACATGTGTGTACACTATATTGTCAAAAGTATTGGGATGCCTGCCTTTACATGAATATCCCAGTCTTAGTCTGTAGGGTTCTATATCCAGTTGGCCCACCCTTTGCAGCTAGAACAGCTTCAACTGTTCTGGGAAGGCTGTCCACAAGTTTTAGATGCGTGTCTATAGCAGTTTGACCATTCTTGAAAAATCACATTTGTTAAGTCGGGCACTGATATGGCCGAGAAGGCCTGGCTCGCAGTCTCCACTGTAATTCATCCCAAAGGTGTTCTATTGCAGTGGTCATCAACCCTGTCTTTAGGGCCCACTAAGAGGCCAGGTTTGCAAGATAACTGAAATACATCACAACTGATATAATTTGCTGCTCAGCGATTGCAATATTCTAGTCTGCATCTCCCCAAGGGAATACAAAAGACTTGGCCTGCTAATGGTTCCTGAGGACAGGGTTGATGACCACTGTTCTATTGGGTTAAGGTCAGGACCAGTGGGGACTGGTGCTCAAAACAAACTGAAAAATGCAGCCACTGTGCCCATCAAATGCCACCACGTACCACCCGCTCAGCACTTACCCTGTCTCGATGGGGAAGCGGCGGCAAGCGGTGTTCCCCATGCTCCTCCACGTCAGCAATGTCTTCTCCCACCCGCTCCTCCCCTATGATTGGATGCCAATAGCCTGTCTCAGCCAATCAGGTGACGGGTAACAGATCCGAGCACACGATTGGCTGAGAGGTCGTTCAGTGTTAGGAAAGTGAATATCAAGTGCTTCTGGAGGGCAGATTATGGTGTGGGATAGTTTTTCAGGGGTTGGGCTTGGCTCCTTAGTTCCAGTGAAGGCATCTCTTAAAGCGGATGGCCCATTCATTTTTTTTTTTTTTTTTAAAAGCCAGCAGCTACAAATACTGCAGCTGCTGACTTTTAAAAATAGGACACTTACCTGTGCTGGAGTCCAGCGGCGTCCGCAGCAGAGGACGAGCGATCGCTCGTCTCTCTGCTGCTCTCCCCTCCATCCACGGTGAGGGAACCAGGAAGTGAAGCGCTGCGGCTTCACTGCCCGGTTCCCTACAGCGCATGCGCAAGTCGCGCTGCTCCCGCTGTGTGCTGGGAGCCGAGAGTTCACAGCACACAATGGGAAAAACCCGACTTTTGCCCGAGACTGCAGGCCGGAAGTGGGTGAAGATACCTGTCTTTAGACAGGTATCTGCACCCCCCTCCCCCCTGAAAGGTGTCAAATGTGACACCAGAGGGGGGGAGGGTTCCGATCAGCGGATCTTCACTTTAGGGTGGAGATCCGCTTTAAGGCATTAGCATACCAAGACATTTTGGACAATTTCATGCTCTCAAGGTTGTGGGAACAGTTTGCTTTTCCAACATGACAGTGCACAAAGCAAGGTCCATAAAGACATTTGAACTTGACTGGCCGGCTCTCCAATCCGATATAACACCTTTGGGATGAACCTTGTGGACAGCCTTCCCAGAAGGGGTGAAGCAGATGCAACTCAATATTGAACCTTACGGACTAAGACCCCATTACACACTATTAGATTTTCTGCAGATTTTTTTCATTAGATTTACCAAAACCATATAATGAGGTCAAACCTTAAGAGTTTAAATTTGTATGCAATCAGGCAGGCCCTTGCACTACATAGTTTTGGTAAATCTGAAGACAAAAATCTGCAGAAAATGTAATAGTGTGTATGGGGTCTAAGATTGGAATGCCATTAACGTTCATGCACGTGTAATGGCAGGCATCCTAATACTTTTGACAATATAGTGTCTACACACAGTATCTCACAAAAGTGAGTAAACCCCTTAAATTTTTCTATTTTTTTTATATCTTTTCATATGACAACACTGAAGAAATGACACTTTGCTACAATGTCAAGGAGTGAGTGCACAGCTTGTGTAACATTTGCAGTCCCCTCAAAATAACTCAACACACTGCCATCAATGTCTAAACCGCTGGCAACAAAGGAGTACATCCCCAAGTGAAAATGTCCAAATTGGGCCCAAAGTGTCAATTTTTTTTTACCCACCATTATTTTCAAAAGACTGCCTTAACCCTCTTGTGCATGGAGTTCAGAGCTTCACAGGTTGCCACTGGAGTCCTCTTCCACTCCTCCATGACAAAATCATGGAGCTGGTGGAGGTTAAAGACCCGAACCACCTTACATTTGAGGATGCACTACAAATGCGCAATAGGGTTTAGGTCAAGCACACATATGTCCATTTCCCAAAGACAACCTTCTGGATATGATGCCGAGCATTTGCACTCAACTTCTTTGGTCGACCATGGCGAGGGCCTGTTCTGAGTGGAACCTGTCCTGTTAAACCGCTGTATGGTCTTGGCCACCGGGCTGCAGCTCAGTTTCAGGGTCTTGCCAATCTCGTTATAGTCTAAGCCAACTTTGAGGATCTGGGGAAAAAAAGAAAAAAGAATTGTTGCTCTACATAGAGCGTTCTTTGCCACGAGGTGCCATGTTGAACTTCCAGTGACCAGTATGAGAGGGAGAGCGATAAATACAAATTTAACATACCTGCTGGCCATTCACACCGAGACTTTGCAACATTAATGAGTCACGTGACAACAGGGAGGGAAAATGGCTAATTGGGCCCAATTTGGACATTGTGGCTTAGAGGTGTACTCACTTTTGTTGCCAGTGGTTTAGACATTAATGGCTGTGTGTTGAGTTATTGTGAGGGGACAGCAAATTACACTGTTATACAAGCTGTACACTAACTACTTTATATTGTAGGAAAGTGTAATTTCTTCAGTGTTGTCACATGAAAAGATATCATTTACAAAAACGTGAGGATGTACTTGCACATATATAAATTATATTATATATACACACAAATCAGTATGTGTATGTACAGTGCCTTGCGGAACTATTCGGCCCCCTTGAACTTTTCAAACTTTTGCTACATTTCAGGCTTCAAACATAAAGATATAAAACGGTTATTTTTTGTGAAGAATCAACAAGTGGGACACAATCATGAAGTGGAACGAAATTTATTGAATATTTCAAATTTTTTAACAAATAAAAAACTGAAAAATTGGGCGTGCAAAATTATTCAGCCCCTTTACTTTCAGTGCAGCAAACTCTCTCCAGAAGTTCAGTGAGGATCTCTGAATGATCCAATGTTGACCTAAATGACTAATGATGATAAATAGAATCCACCTGTGTGTAATTAAGTCTCTGTATAAATGCACCTGCACTGTGATAGTCTCAGAGGTTTGTTAAAAGTGCAGAGAGCATCACGAAGAACAAGGAACACACCAAGCAGGTCCGGGATACTGTTGTGGAGAAGTTTAAAGCCGGATTTGGATACAAAAAGATTTCCCAAGCTTTAAACATCCCAAGGAGCACTGTGCAAGTGATAATATTGAAATTGAAGGAGTATCCGACCACTGCAAATCTACGAAGACCTGCCCGTCCCTCTAAACTTTCAGCTCATACAAGGAGAAACAGTGGAAAATACTGCGCAGGTCTAATATAAAACAAAGAATTGGATTGGTGGCAAGACCAAGCAATCTTAAATAAGAACAAACGTGAGTGCTGCTGCAGCACAAATGTCAGATAAACAAAATGTAAACAGTAAATAGGGTGTGCTGCGCTGCTAAAATTAATACATCAAGTATTGATGTATTAATTTTAGCAGCGCAGCACACCCTATTTACTCATACAAGGAGAAGGCTGATCAAAGATGCAGCCAAGAGGCCCATGATCACTCTGGATGAACTGCAGAGATCTACAGCTGAGGTGAAAGACTCTGTCCATAGGACAACAATCAGTCGTATACTGCACAAATCTGGCCTTTATGGAAGAATAGGGTTGTTTTGATTACAATTGCCTAGGGGTGGTAATCATTCACCCACTAATAAGTACGTGCCACATCCTTAATTATATGGATTTTTTGGAAGAAGCATAAAAATATGTTTCCAACTAGGAAAAGTTTGGACTTTGTAGGCACAATTACTATGCATTAGAATGAAGTAGAAAATACATAAATAATGAGAACCACATAGGTCAATCTGAAAAACATCCACTTGTTAGCCACAGGGCTATATGTAATCAAACAGTATATGCGCTGGGTGGAGAGATGATCTCAGATGAAGATCTTTAGTTGGTTCTTAGGCGATATAAGAGCTGCTCTACATGTTTCGCGACTATATTGGCGTCGCTTCTTCAGGAGCTTCTAAAAATCAAAAGACAAATATGTGTATAAACATTGGATTAAAAATATATATATATTTATTTACATAGTAGCCTAAACAATAGGCAAAAACAGTGATTAAAAAATGCATGTATTTGTATATGGCAGGGGTCCTCGAACTTTAGCCCTCCAGTTGTTCAGGAACTACAATTCCCATCATGCCTAGTCATGTCTGTGAATGTCAGTTTTGCAATGCCTCATGGGATATGTAGTTCTGCAACAGTTGGAGGGCCGTAGTTTGAAGATCCCTGGTATATGGTATACTCACCAAAACAACGGTGTTTAATTACTTTAGAAAGGAAAAAAATGCTGGCATACTGTGTCCCACAATCAGGGCCCGACTATCAGACCGCACCGAACACCATGGAGGGTGAGGACTGATGATGCCACCTAACTCCCTCACCGTACGTCATGGCAGCAACCAGTAGAGGCAAAAAGGACAGATTCTGATGAATAATAAGAAAGTATATAATAGTAAACCACACAAAACACAAAAGTTTTTGCTTAAACTGGCAAACAATTATGATCTTTACTTTTTGTTTTTTAACATTACCTTAAAGGGGTTGTAATGAAGGTAAAAAAACATCTAGCAGCACCGCCCCCCCCCACGAGCCCCCGTTGTACTTACCTGGCTGTTCGAATCTCCCGGGCGCGTCCACGTCGTCCTCTTCGGTTCCCAGCCTGGCCGTTGATTGGCTAGGCTGGGCGGATTGATAGCAGCGCAGCCATTGGCTAGCGCTGCTGTCAATCAGGGCGGATGACGCGGCGCGCTGGGGGGCGGAGCCGAGTGATACAGTCGGCGGCTATGGCCGCCGCTGTATCACGGGAGCGCGCTCGCAAAAGCTTTCCTCCATGCGAGCGCCCTCGCATGAAGAAGGAAAGCTTTTGCGAGGAGGAGCCCAGACAGCCGCCGAGGGACCCCAGAAGACAGGTTTCCGGGCCACTCTGTGCAAAACGAACTGCACAGTGGAGGTAAGTATCACATGTTTGTTATTTTAAAAACAAAAAAATCCTGTGTTTAGTGTCCCTTTAAAGATAGCCTGTGAATTGAGGAAGAGAGTCTTCTCAAAAATGGGCTCTAGGTGGCGGTAGATGAGCGCCCGATATAAAGACTGAAAAAAACTAGACTGAAAAGAGACACCAATGTAAGGAGATAAAGAAAAAGAAAAACGGTTTCCAACGCTCCAATGGTATTGGAGCTGGAGGTGCTTAGTAGAATACTTGTGGGAACTGAAGAAAGTAAGGGATAAACTTAGCATACCTTGGACAGGAATCCTGGATGAGTACACAGTGGCAGCCACGCTGAGAGTAGCGTCGAGTGTGTTCTCCCTCCCAACACCTAAGCAATGAAGGGGCCGGGCTGACCCAATATACCCTCCTCGGAATGACGTCAGAAGGATTTGCGTCATTCCGGCCGGCCTAGAAATCCCGTATCGTGCATGCGCGGATGAGCCGCGACAGCTGCTCGTGAGCTCAATGGTCAGCTCACTCGACGGGAGGATCCCCAGCTGGAATAAAAACGGGGGGGGGGGGGTTAGTCCAAGTAGTGCCATCAGCAGGTCCAAAAAGTCATTTTCTCAAAAACAGAGCAGTAGACCAGGCCCATTGATGGCTTACGTGGCCGTGCTGGTGCTGTGCTCAATGGCGCAGGGTGATGTGGCGGAATTGGTGTACTGCAGTCAGGCTAAACAAACCGTGGGACACAGATAACACAGCATATGAATAAATGACAAAGCATTTAAATACAATCACACGCAAAAGCATGTATACGTCAGTAAATAACTTTTGAAAAAAGTAATTACAATTGTTAGAAATAGAAAATTGATTATTGATACAATTTGTAAGCCCAAAAATAGATACTAAAATCAATCAACAAAGAGAGAGGGAGCCCCAGTCAGTTTTGGGGCTTGCAGAAAAAAGGGAACTTGTCTCAAATATTATTTTGTTAGTATTTTCTGAAATACAAGTAACAAGGGAACTTCAATAAAAACCCTATTGTAGTGATCTGTTATTGCTTCTTAGATAATATTGACTCACAAGACAGAGGGGGGCATAAAAAGGTAGTAGATATCCCTCCTGAGATCTTCTGTAGTCCCATACAGGCCTTTCACAGGAAAGGCCTGTATGAGAGAACTTCATTGATCCCAGTAAGGCCTTGTGGCGTTTAAGCGCTCTATCCATCGTGTCTTTGGAGGATATACTGGTCCCAGTTTCCTCCGCAGGGATCTTGTGGTATGACCTCCAGTACTATGAGTGGTACAAACCAATTACGAAGCTCGCCCCGAAATTGCAAAAAAGAGAGAGAGAAGGGTTCCCCAAATGGGCTTTTAGGCAGCAATATAAAAAAATATAGAAGTATTGTATAGGTTATATAAAATAGTATTTATTGCCAAAATCCCCGATACCCACATGAGTTAGAACAAGTTGGAACATTTATATAAATAAATAAAATAAAGGTCAACATTCCTGAATACAGTATGCATAGATAATACATATACAGTTTTGTATCGTTGAGCCCCGACGCGTTTCGACCAATCCGGTCTCTTCAGGGGTCAGTTCATTTTGGTTTGATCTCCCTGTCTGTGCTAAAGCAAACTGCTTATATATTAAGCTCCTTGACTGACCCCGGCTTTTGACCCTTGGCTTTGTTTTCTGGACTGCTGCTTGCCTGAACCCTTGACCCGGCTTGGACTTCGGATACCTGTGACTTCTCCAACACCTGACCACGGCTTGTGACCCGGACTTTTGCCTCTCCCCTCCTCCTCCATCAATCTGCACACTTCTCCTGCTCTCCAGGATTGAGTCTGAAAGAGTGACTCCTCCCCAGGGCTAGAACTGACTCCAGTAGTAATCGGCGTGCGTCCTAACAGTAGGACGTACGGCTCCTGGAGCCAGACAGGCAGGGTTTTCCTCCCCCTGCTTCAGCCGCTGCTGTCTGATCCGTCAGATCTGCTCTGACCCTGAGCCGCCCCTGGATCCCTTGGTTCTCTTCTTTCCCACCGTGAGCCTCAAGGTAAGCCCCTGACATAGGGGCCATCCCCACCACCCCCTCCACCTCCGTGAGCATCCTCCCCAGGTAGGCCCTACCTTCTATCACCTTCCCTGGGACCGATTGGCGGCCGTCCTTATCAGGATAAGCCGCCGAATCGGCTGAACGCTGGGGTCTCCTTCCCTCTCCTTACCCCACATTACCACCCACCTGTCAGTATAACCTTTCCCTCGGAGCCTCCCCGCGATTTCCCGTTTGCTCCCCGGAACCGCGCCGGCCGTCACTGATTCGCGGCCGCCGCGGCTTAGGAAAGGCCGCGGCTTCATCCGCGGCCTAGCGGCGCGCCACATTTTCGGCCAAATCTTTGGCTGTAGCCCCCAGGAGCTCACCCCCAACCACTGCTGGTACTCATCCACCCCTGGCCTCAACAACCAGCCCCCCCCCCTGGCTCACTAATCCACCCAGCTGGCTACATACCAGCCTGGGTCCCATACCCTGCTCCTGGTCGGCGGCCATCTTGGTACACCCAGCAGTGTCAGCAATGTCAGCTTCCCCCCCCACCCCCCCGGTCACAACTTAATTGCACTTGATCCAGGGGCTTGCCCGATCGCCTTTCAGGGATCAGGAAGGAATTTTTTCCCCTACCAAAAGCAAATTGGCATAGCATGGTTAGGGGTTTTTTGCCTTCCTCTGGACCAAGCCGGGAGGATTCACTGAATCCTCTCTTCATCGCCACCAAAAGGAACAACTTTTCCCCCCGTGAATGGCGACCATGGCTAATCTGCGGTACTCCGCAGAAACCATTTGGAATTTGAGGCGTTTCGCCGCAATACTGCCAGCCATCACCAAAATGACCCTAAGAATCGAGCACCTGTTGAGGATCGATCGACGATCGACCGTCAAAAATTTTAGCCGTTTACCCCAACCTAAGCGCATTTCATGTGCTCTGATCAACACAAGATCGGCAGTAAAACACTGACTTGAAATCCATGATTTCATTCTACAACACGACCTAGACTGCCTCTTCATTACAGAGAGCTGGCTCACAGCCGACTGTAACACCATTCTAGGAGAATTGGTGCCAGAAAACTACCGTATTATAACGGAAAACAGAATAGGGCAAAGAGGAGGAGGACTGGCGGTGATCCATAAGACGCGTCTTGCGATCACAAAACCAAGCCTCCAAAACCCTCTTCCATTCATGAAAACCCTTACTCTTCAACTGCAAGTAAACGGCCAGGAGACCGTCCGGATTCTACTCTGCTATAGGCCACCTGGCCCCAAGTCGCAGCTGCTCCCATCTTTGACGGACTTTGTCTCCACTTATACCCTGAATAGCAAACACCTTTTGCTGCTCGGGGATTTCAACCTTTGGGCCAACTCCCCGCAAGACCCCATTGCCGACGCCTGCATCGACCACCTGGAAGGATTAGGGCTTCAGCAACTAGTATGTGGGCCCACACATGCTTCCGGTCATACGCTCGATCTTATTTTCAGACAAGATCTGGAAATAAAAATCTTGGAAAATGAACCTTTGCCATGGACAGATCACCATGCAATTAAATTCATTATTTCCGAATTCCCCCCCTTAACAAAAACATCAAATCCAGTGACAACACACTGGACCAGATGTCAGAGGAAGCTCCATTCGGAACTCCTCAAAGCCACGTTAGGGGGAAAAATAAACACAATTCAGCCGCACCAAACAGCGGAAGAAACACTAGAGGCCATAAACACAGCACTATTGCAGTCAGCTGACTTGATAGCGCCGAAACGAAAGACCCAGATCAGGAAAAACAACTCCGGCTGGTTCAACAACCAGCTGGCGTTACTGAAGCAAGAGCGTAGAAGGGCAGAAGCAGCCTGGAAAAGAAACCCTTCAGATGAGAACCTCGCGATTTACAAGGCAATAACCAGAAAATACTACAAACAAATCTTCGAAGCCAAGAAAAACTATTTTTCTGAGGCTATCAACGGTGCCCTAAACCGCCCCCGCGAACTCTTCAAGCTGGTCACTCAGACCATGAATCCAGGATGCCTTGTAGCCCCCAACTTGGATACACAAGAATTTTGCGATGAGTTATCGGATTGCTTCATTAACAAAATTGAGGCAATCCGGCAAAGCATTCAGCAGAACAATTGCTCTCCCAGCCCCCCCCGTAGGCATTTACACAGCACCGGCAGCAATTCACCACAGTTTGGTGAGTTCACGCTGAAACCCATCTCCATTCAAATCACTAAAAATATCATCGGCACTCTGCGCAACAGCACTGCGCCAAATGATATTATCCCCACCAAACTGCTGAAGGAATGCGCCGACATCCTGGCACCTCCTGTCACGCAGCTTATTAACCAATCCTTCAGGGAGGGCAAAATGCCCTCTCAGCTGAAGGAGGGCTTCATTCAACCCATCTTGAAGAAAGCCACCCTGGATCCTAAGGATCCACTTAACTGGCGCCCCATAACAGGCCTAAATGTTCTCTCCAAGGTAATGGAGAAGGCAGTGGTACAGCAGCTGCAACAGCATCTAGATACCCACAATTTACTCGACCCATTGCAATCGGGCTTCCGTCCCGGACATGGGACGGAAACAGCATTGCTTAAGATATGGGACGACGTTCTGGAGGCCGCAGACGAAGGAGAATCTTCTCTTCTGGTTCTGCTGGACCTAAGCGCAGCCTTTGATACAGTTGATCACAAGCTGTTATTGACCCGGCTGGCTAAAATAGCCAAAGTCGCAGAAAGCGATCTATCCTGGTTCTCCTCTTTTGTGGAAAACCGATCGCAAATAGTTAAGCTAGGACCATTCACTTCGGAACAACGCACATTATCGTGCGGGGTCCCTCAGGGATCTCCCCTGTCGCCGATGTTATTTAACATCTATCTGCGTCCTCTTTTTGAAATCATCAGCAGCCAAAAACTGCTATATCACTCTTACGCAGACGACACGCAACTGTACTTCCGCATTTGCAATAAAAAGGATCACCACCTCAATCTAGAGACTTGTCTCTCTGTGATTGAGGACTGGATGACAAAGAGTTATCTCAAACTCAACGGAGCGAAAACAGAACTTCTTCTGTTTCACGCCAAGCATAGCAATCAATCGATAACAACCTGGATCCCCCCGCCCATTCTGGGCAAAGTCATCTCCCCTAGCGCCAAAGTCAAAAGTCTTGGGGTCATCTTTGACTCCGACATGACAATGAACGCACAAATAGGGGCAGTAGTCAGCGGATCTCACTATCTGCTGCGCCTACTACGCAGACTCACGCCTTTTATTCCCAAGAAAGACATAGCGGTCGTGGTGGGAGCGATTGTAAACTCCAGATTGGACTATGCAAATGCCCTTTACCTCGGACTTCCCAAGTACCAAATCGCTCGTCTTCAAGTCGTTCAAAATACGGCCGCCAGACTTGTGACTGGGAAAAAACCCTGGGAATCAATCTCACCCTCGTTGAGATCCCTTCACTGGCTACCAGTCAAAGACAGAATCACCTTTAAAGCACTCTGTCTAACGCATAGATGTATCCATGGGAATGCTCCCCATTATCTATGCGAAAAATTAAAAATGTACAATCCCAATCGTATTCTACGATCCAATAATCAAAATCGGCTTCAGATACCGAAAGCCAGATACAAGTCCAAAGGAGACAGGAGATTCGCTGTCCAAGGTCCCAGACTATGGAACGCCTTACCAGCCAGCATTCGACTGGAGAACTACTTGGTCTTCAGGAGAAAGATTAAGACTCATCTCTTTTGATCTCAAAAGAGAAAGGAACAACAAGCGCCCAGAGGCGATTTATTTCGCATGTGCTGCGCTATACAAGTTCTTCATTCATTCATTCAAAAGTGTTTCTAGAAAATAATATTATGGTATAAGTTCAAAGTAAGTACATGACAGCATATAAAACAATAGAATGGCATAATGATATAGTTACCACTGAATCAGGAAATGGATAACATAAAAAGCTGCTGTGAGGTCCGGAGGGGTCTGACTGCCCCCGCCCACCCAAAGTGGCGGAGGGGCCCACCCCAGGGAACCTGCAAGGAGCACCCACCAGGAGCAACGGAGGGGCAGCCACCTGCAGAGGAACACCCATAAAGCCCATGATTAGTGGAAAGAATTATTTCGGGTAGGTTGGTTAAAAAGTTAATTGCTGAATTACAGCCAATTGTATGGGTACATATATTAGGGTAATATAATGGTACAAGGGCTAAGGGCAAATGCCAATTGCCAACATATATAGGGGGAGTAAAGGCATATTTAGGGGTCCAATACGAGTAAGATAATTGGAAGTATAAATTAGGTGAAAATTGCTGTAATGAGAATCAGTGAATACAAGTGAATGAGATAGTGAGTGTGAACTGATACGGTGGGTGATTGCTAAAATAGGACAAACCAATGGTGAAATAAGTGTGTGAAATAAGAGTGAAAGTTGAAGTGAGAAACAATATGGTGAGAGTGAAATAAAAAAATAGGAAGGTGGATGATTAGTCCCTCAATGAAATGGGGGATGGTGTGGGTGAGTGTGGTGAAGAGTGAAAGGATCTTAAAATGCATAAATAAGTGAGATATTTACCTGATAAAATCAAGGGTTGAGGTTGGATAAAATATAGTTATGGAACCCAGACTGCAGTTATGCATTCTAGGAAAGGACACAATGCCAGAAAATAGGGACAGAAATGCATTAGCATCCAATCTGGCTTACATGGAACCTTGTGATGGTTCCCTGATGAGCTGCTCCTTATATATGCCCCTTTGTGGGTGTGGTGATCAAATGATCACATGCAGGTGGACTGCCTCCCTCCATTGAGCCATGGGGAGGCTTATGGCCGCCGAAATGGCAGCCCACGTGTGGCTTCCTCGGCGTTCCCGGAGAGCTAACCAGCCCCGACAAAGTCGTCATCCCCGACACAGCAGCGCGGCGTCAAAACGATGCGCGCACGCCCAGGAACACCACCAGCTGGGAGAAGCTCAATGGGGTGTCAGGGGACTAGCTCCAGCACTCCACGAGCAATGGGAAGGGGGACAGGGACTGTCCCCCCTCCCCCAGCCGTGAAGTAACCAAGGGCCCGGCCCCACCCCCCAAGAGGGTGGAAGGGTTTAGCCATGCCCCGCCGGAAAACACAAGCGGCCACAATACACTATAAAAACCATATGTGACAGTTTACATCCATGTACTGAACCTCAAAAAGAGGGGGGAGGGGGTATTTTATACAGGCATATTATATAGATAATGTATAGACATAAATAGCGTGTTAGTACCATGGCTATAAACCCCAAGCTTATTGGATATGATTTAATTAGGACAAATATTCGGTAGGAATATTTGAACATGCTAGAATACAGAAGTCTGTCTTGCAGTTACTTCCGAAGCGAGCAAAAGAGGGGGGATTAGGGGTACAGTCCCCCCAAAAAAACAGAAGGTAAAATAAACCTTCTGAAGACCTAAACACCAAGCTGATGTATGATACACCAGAGATGCGAGTCATGGGTTGGGTATGCAGGGGTTAAAGCTGAACATGGAAAAACACGCAATTCATGTCAATCTCAATATGTCAGGGGAGATGACGACAATGTGTCGGGGATGACGACTTTGTCAGGGCTGGTTAGCTCTCCGGGAACGCCGAGGAAGCCACACGTGGGCTGCCATTTCGGCGGCCATAAGCCTCCCCATGGCTCAATGGAGGGAGGCAGTTTTGATCACCACACCCACAAAGGGGCATATATAAGGAGCAGCTCATCAGGGAACCATCACAAGGTCCCATGTAGGCCAGATTGGATGCTAATGCATCTCTGTCCCTATTTTCTGGCATTGTGTCCTTTCCTAGAATGCATAACTGCAGTCTGGGTTCCATAACTATATTGTATCCAACCGCAACCCTTGATTTTAATCAGGTAAATATCTCATTTATGCATTTTAAGATCCTTTCACTCTTCACCACACTCACCCACACCATCCCCCATTTCATTGAGGGACTAATCATCCACCTTCCTATTTTTTTATTTCACTCTCACCATACTGTTTCTCACTTCAACTTTTACTCTTATTTCACACACTTATTTCACCATTTTGGTTTGTCCTATTTTAGCAATCACCCACCTTATCAGTTCACACTCACTATCTCATTCACTTGTATTCACTGATTCTCATTACAGCAATTTTTCACCTAATTTATACTTCCAATTATCTTACTCGTATTGGACCCCTAAGTATGCCTTTACTCTCCCTATATATGTTGGCAATTGGCATTTGCCCTTAGCCCTTGTACCATTATATTACCCTAATATATGTACCCATACAATTGGCTGTAATTCAGCAATTAACTTTTTAACCAACCTACCCAAAATAATTCTTTCCACTAATCATGGGCTTTATGGGTGTTCCTCTGCAGGTGGCTGCCCCTCCGTTGCTCCTGGCGGGTGCTCTTTGTGTGGCTCCTTGCAAGTTCTCTGGGGTGGGCCCCTCCGCCACTTTGGGTGGGCGGGGGCAGTCAGGCCCCTCCGGACCTCACAGCGGCTTTTTATGTTATCCATTTCCTGATTCAGTGGTAACTATATCATTATGCCATTCTATTGTTTTATATGCTGTCATGTACTTACTTTGAACTTATACCATAATATTTTCTAGAAACACTTTTGCCCCCTGAAGAGACCGGATTGGTCGAAACGCGTCGGGGCTCAACGATACAAAACTGTATATGTATTATCTATGCATACTATATTCAGGAATGTTGACCTTTATTTTATTTATTTATATAAATGTTCCAACTTGTTCTAACTCATGTGGGTATCTGGGATTTTGGCAATAAATACTATTTTATATAACCTATACAATACTTCTATATTTTTTTTATATTGCTGCCTAAAAGCCCATTTGGGGAACCCTTCTCTCTCTCTTTTTTGCAATTTTGGGGCGAGCTTCGTAATTGGTTTGTATCACTCATAGTACTGGAGGTCATACCACAAGATCCCCGCGGAGGAAACTGGGACCAGTATATCCTCCAAAAGGGAGACACGATGGATAGAGCGCTTAAACGCCACAAGGCCTTACCGGGATCAATGAAGTTCTCTCATACAGGCCTTTCCTGTGAAAGGCCTGTATGGGACTACAGAAGATCTCAGGAGGGATTTCACTACTACCTTTTCATGCCCCCCTCTGTCTTGTGAGTCAATATTATCTAAGAAGCAATAACAGATCACTACAATAGGGTTTTTATTGAAGTTCCCTTGTTACTTGTATTTCAGAAAATACTAACAAAATAATATTTGAGACAAGTTCCCTTTTTCTGCAAGCCCCAAAACTGACTGGGGCTCCCTCTCTCTTTGTTGATTGATTTTAGTATCTATTTTTGGGCTTACAAATTGTATCAATTAATCAATTTTCTATTTCTAACAATTGTAATAACTTTTTTTTAAAGTTATTTACTGACGTATACATGCTTTTGCGTGTGATTGTATTTAAATGCTTTGTCATTTATTCATATGCTGTGCTATCTGTGTCCCACGGTTTGTTTAGCCCGACTGCAGTACACCAATTCCGCCACATCACCATTGAGCACAGCACCAGCACGGCCACGTAATCCATCAATGGGCCTGGTCTACTGCTCTGTTTTTAAGGAAATGACTTTTTGGACCTGCTGATGGCACCACTTGGACTCCCCCCCCCGTTTTTATTCCAGCTGGGGGATCCTCCTGTCTAGTGAGCTGACCATTGAGCTCACGAGCAGCTGTCGCGGCTCATCCGCGCATGCGCGATACAGGATTTCTAGGCCGGCCGGAATGACGCAAATCCTTCTGACGTCATTCCGAGGAGGGTATATTGGGTCAGCCCGGCCCCTTCATTGCTTAGGTGTTGGGAGGGAGAACACACTCGACGCTACTCTCAGCGTGGCTGCCACTGTGTACTCGTCCAGGATTCCTGTCCAAGGTATGCTAAGTTTATCCCTTACTTTCTTCAGTTCCCACAAGTATTCTACTAAGCACCTCCAGCTCCAATACCACTGGAGCGTTGGAAACCGTTTTTCTTTTTCTTTATCTCTTTACATTGGTGTCTCTTTTCAGTCTAGTTTTTCAGTCTTTATATCGAGCGCTCATCTAGCGCCACCTAGAGCCCATTTTTGAGAAGACTCTCTTCCTCAATTCACAGGCTATCTTTAAGCTAATGTTAAAAAAACAAAAAGTAAAGCTCATAATTGTTTGCCAGTTTAAGCAAAAACTTTTGTGTTTTGTGTGGTTTACTATTATATACTTTCTTATTATTCATCAGAATCTGTCCTTTTTGCCTCTACTGGTTGCTGCCATGACGTACGGTGAGGGAGTTAGGTGGCATCATCAGTCCTCACCCTCCATGGTGTTCGGTGCGGTCTGATAGTCGGGCCCTGATTGTGGGACACAGTATGCCAGCATTTTTTTCCTTTCTAAAGTAATTAAACACCGTTGTTTCGGTGAGTATACCATATACCAGGGATCTTCAAACTACGGCCCTCCAACTGTTGCAGAACTACATATCCCATGAGGCATTGCAAAACTGACATTCACAGACATGACTAGGCATGATTGTAGTTCCTGAACAACTGGAGGGCCAAAGTTTGAGGACCCCTGCCATGTACAAATACATGCATTTTTTTAATCACTGTTTTTGCCTATTGTTTAGGCTACTATGTAAATAAATATATATATATATTTTTAATCCAATGTTTATGCACATATTTGTCTTTTGATTTTTAGAAGCTCCTGAAGAAGCAACGCCAATATAGTCGCGAAACATGTAGAGCAGCTCTTATATCGCCTAAGAACCAACTAAAGAGCTTCATCTGAGATCATCTCTCCACCCAGCGCATATACTGTTTGATTACATATAGCCCTGTGGCTAACAAGTGGATGTTTTTCAGATTGACCTATGTGGTTCTCATTATTTATGTATTTTCTACTTCATTCTAATGCATAGTACAGTGCAAATGTCATGTTGTATTTTCTATGTCCTTTTCTATTAAATATCTTTCTTTTTTTTTTTTTTTATTGTGCCTACAAAGTCCAAACTTTTCCTAGTTAAAAACATATTTTTATGCTTCTTCCAAAAAATCTTTATGGAAGAATGGCAAAAAAAAAAAGCCATTTCTTAAAGATAACCATAAAAGTGTTGTTTAAAGTTTGCCACAAGCCACCTGGGAGACACACCAAACATGTGGAAGAAGGTGCTCTGGTCAGATGAAACCAAAATCGAACTTTTTGGCAACAATGCAAAACTTTATGTTTGGCGTAAAAGCAACACAGCGCATCACCCTGAACACACCATCCCCACTGTCAAACATGGTGGTGGCAGCATCATGGTTTGGGCCTGCTTTTCTTCAGCAGGGACGGGGAAGATGGTTAAAATTGATGGGAAGATGGATGGAGCCAAATACAGGACCATTCTGAAAGAAAACCTGATGGAGTCTGCAAAAGACCTGAGACTGGGACAAAGATCTAAAACATAAAGCAAAATCTACAATGGAATGGTTCACACATAAAAATATCCAGGTGTTAGAATGGCCAAATCAAAGTCCAGACCTGAATCTGTGGAAAGAACTGAAAACTGCTGTTCACAAACGCTCTCCATCCAACCTCACTGAGCTCGAGCTGTTTTGCAAGGAGGAATGGGCGAAAATGTCAGTCTCTCGATGTGCAAAACGGATAGAGACATACCCCAAGCGACTTACAGCTGTAATCGCAGCAAAAGGTGGCGCTACAAAGTATTAACTTAAGGGGGCTGAATAATTTTGCACGCCCAATTTTTCAGTTTTTTATTTGTTAAAGTTTGAAATATCCAATAAATTTCATTCCACTTCATGATTGTGTCCCACTTGTTGATTCTTCACAGAAAATTACAGTTTTATATCTTTATGTTTGAAGCCTGAAATGTGGCAAAAGGTCGCAAAGTTCAAGGGGGCCGAACACTTTCGCAAGGCACTGTATTTATACACACATGTAGTAGTGTGCAAAAGTCTTAAGCAGGTGTAAAAAGGATGCTGTAAATAAATGCTTTTATAAATTGAAGCGTCAATTTATTTTTACCAATTAGCAAAATGGAAAGTAAATTAACAGAAGATAAATCCAAATCAATTTTTGGTGTGACAACCCTTCAAATTATCAATTCTTCTTGGTACACTTGCACACAGTTTTGAAGGAGCTTGGCATGTAGGTTGTTCCAAACACCTTGGGAGAACCAACTACAGATCATCTGTGGATGTAGGCTGCCTCAAATCCATCTGTCTCTTCATGTAATCCCAGACTGACTCGATGTTGAGATCAGGGCTCTCTGGGGGCCAAACCATCACTTCCAGGACTCCTTGTTCTTTACACTGAAGACAGCCAAATAGCTACAATTTTGACTCATCAGTCCAGAGCACCTGCTGCAATTTTTCTGCACCCCGGTTACTATGCTTGTGTGCATAGGCAAGTCGCTTAGCTTTGTCTCCATGTCCAATGCATAAAAACATAGGAACTGGGGTGTAGAGTTTTTTCATTCTACATACTCCTTCACATTACACATTCCCATGCTCACACCTCACCAATTTCATCAACACACTTCATATGTTAATGTTTTCACAACTTGCTTCCAGGAGATGTATACATCTGGCCTGCTCTTGGTACCCACCTCTACAACCAAGCCCTGGAGGGTGGGGTGAAACACATTAGAGGGGCTTGGTTTGTGTGGCAGAGATTGCTTAGGCCGTCCTACACGCTGTTTCATGTGTCTGTTGGACTAGCTGGGAGTGCAGCATAGTTCATGTACACAAAGATGTAATGATGACACAAATGATTTTCTAGTGTTATATTATTAAAATGATCTGCTTTAATCTGCAGCTCTAAACATTTTCTAAGAGAGCCTGTTCCCAGTTTAAACACACTTCTAGCCTAAAGTATTGTCTGCTACATTTTATTTTTTTACCCAAAGAAAACAAACACACGCTCAATTAAGTCTATATTTAGATTGTGTGGAAGTTATAGTAGTCAAAAAAACTATGATTATATATCTACCATGCTCCACCCCGAAACATGTCCTCTTAAAGGGGTGTTCCAGCCAAATGTCATGTTTATTAAAAGTCAGCAGCTACAAAAAGTGTAGTTGCTGGCTTTTAATAAACAGCGACGCGCCGGCCGGGGCTCCGCTCCTCTCCTCTCCTCTTCCCCCCTCCCCGGCCGGCATCTTCATTGTAACTGTTGGCACCCAGCCGTGACAGCCTTCGGCTTCACGGCCAGGCACCCACTGCGCATGCGCGAGCAGCACTGCGCATGCGCGCAGCCCGCCACTAATTGGACAGGTGATCGTCTAGGACCTGTCAGTGTCCTAGGCGGTCGCCTACAGGGAGGGGCTGCTGTAGGCGATTAAGCTTAATCGCCTAACCAGCCCCTCGGCGGAAGGAGGAAGTGGGACTGGAAGTCCCACTCCTCCTGAAGCCCCCACTCCCCCCCCCAAAAAAATTACATGCCAAATGTGACATGTAAGAGGGGGGGGGGGGGGTGGAGTGGATTAAGCGGAAGTTCCATTTTTGGGTGGACAGAGAGCGAGACAGCCAGAGAGCGAGACAGCCAGAGAGCGAGACAGCCAGAGAGCGAGACAGCCAGAGAGCGAGACAGCCAGAGAGCGAGACAGCCAGAGAGCGAGACAGCCAGAGAGCGACAGCCAGAGAGCGAGACAGCCAGAGAGCGAGACAGCCAGAGAGCGAGACAGCCAGAGAGCGAGACAGCCAGAGAGCGAGACAGCCAGAGAGCGAGACAGCCAGAGAGCGAGACAGCCAGAGAGCCAGAGAGCGAGACAGCCAGAGAGCGAGAGAGCGAGACAGCCAGAGAGCGAGACAGCCAGAGAGCGAGAGAGCCAGAGAGCGAGAGAGCCAGAGAGCGAGAGAGCCAGAGAGCCAGAGACCGAGACAGCCAGAGAGCGAGAGACCGAGACAGCCAGAGAGCGAGAGACCGAGACAGCCAGAGAGCGAGAGACCGAGACAGCCAGAGAGCGAGAGACCGAGACAGCCAGAGAGCGAGAGACCGAGACAGCCAGAGCATGGGCGAACACAAGGGGCTGGCTTCTAAGATACTGATCACTGTGATAGCCAGAGGGTATCACAACGATCAGGTGACTCAAAACTGTGCGTTCCAGGTCTCGATCGTTAGTACGGTACCTGGGGTTTCCGGTGAGATTGTGGTGTCTGTGCTGGGAGCGTGTGAGCTCCCAGCACGAAGACAGATACACATATATGCGGCCCCATGGGACAAAAGCCCAGTCCAGTGATGCCGCATGCAAGCAGGGTTAATAATCTATGCTTCTTGCACTGCCTCATACAAGTCCTTGAGTATGTTTAATCATTGCTCGGAACAGGAGGCTCAGAAATTACTCTAGTTTATGCCATTTCAGCTCAGATACTCAAGTAATAAAGGTCAACCTATTTCCCAAGGGCGTATGATTAAAATCAACTTCAGTATGAAAACACAGTCCACATTGTGCTCTTGTAGAAATGACAGGAAGCTTTGTGTTACTTGTAAAGTTTGATGTTTATTATACCAAAATGACAACACTTTCATCTGTGCATTCTGCATTGATTTAACTCCGGGTAGGTTGAATCTAAATGAGCTTTGTACAATCATGCTAGATTGTGGTGGCAGCAATACAGAACACACTCAGGAGAGGGAAAAAAGGGGGGGGGGGCAAGGTTGGGGGAACATGGTCCAGCAGATAATGCTCTATTTAATTTATTTTTTTTCTTTCATTTTTCAAGAAAAATCCAATTTTTCACCACAGCCATTCATATGAGCTGTGACTCGATTGCTGTATAAACTAAAAAAAAAAAAAACCTTCAATTTTACCCTTTTGATACGGTTTGTGCCTTCACAAAGCTAAAAAAATATATTAAATTTACCCAGTAATGCTCACATTGGTTGCGAAAGATACTCTTGCCATGGATCTCCAGCACAGAAAATCCTTCTGATAGCTGCAGCACCACAGAGTATATCATAATGAACACTATACAATACATAAGCTATATACATTAACCCTTAAATTACTGGAAGGAAATGCCTGAGGTAACCGGACAGTTCCTGCCAGCAGCAAAAGAGCCAAAACGTCCTAATCAACTGTTCTCTCAGAGAAAATTAGTGAAACTCCGTGATTTTTAAGTCACTGGAAAGAGTAAGCAACTCCTAAGAGTTAAGTCATATTGTTCTACAAATATCTAGCACTTCCCATGGTCCATCTCTACACAGAAGTTTGTGTCCTCACTTCCACAAGGAGTTTTTAGGTTACAAGTCTTTAGCTTTGCCAGACACTGTTGCACTTCAAAAATTAAACAAAACTATTTGTTTCTTAAAAAATATTACAAATCTGTATTATTTGTATCTCTGTAATATATTAAACTTTTTTCATCAAAACCTTTCTTCAAACTTAAATTTCCTTAAACATGATATGTTATGGAAAACAGTGATTAAAAGTTGGTTGTTAAAGCATCTGTAGAAGAAAGCTGGTGGTTACGGTAGTTAAAAAAAAAGGTGCAAGTAATAAAGTAGTACAGGAAAGAAGTGGAAAATGGGAAGATTACATTATTTAAAATGAATGGATGAGCAGATGCTGAAAGAAAAAAAAAGTACCTAAAATTTGCCATCCTCAAATGGAAGAGTGGAGGAAGCTCAAAATTTCAGTTAAAATGGAGTCACTCAGGAATGAAAGTGTCATAGTGGTGTATCATAGCAGTCTGGTAACTGGTCCATTTGATACTGTCTATGCTGCTGAAGTTGCAGCTGTTGCTGCTGCTCCTGATGTTGCTTCATAATCTCCTTTACTTCCTCTTCAAGTTCAGGAGGTATAATAAACTGATCATCAGGATCTGGCTGTGCTGGTGCTGCAAAATATCCTCCTGTTTTTCGGAAAGGTGCATCTGCAGCAACCTCAATTAGGTTATGACTTCTCTCTGATGGTGCCACAGAACCATTGCATCTCCGACGACCAAGAGTGTTGGAAGAAAAGTCTTCGTCTCCTGACTAAGCCTCCCAAGTCATCCTCATTGGCGCTTACAACAATGCCCTCATCAGTGGGCTCTAAGACAGTGCAGGTAGGTGCAGGCTGCCCACCTTTTTTAAATCGTGAGCAATGAATGTCCACTTCTACTTCAACGCGGCTTCCATTGGAAAAAACGCCTTCAATAGGTTCCTCATCCTCACTGTCAAGACCATTGTCTGAAAAGGCACTGGAGAAAGTGGCACTGGATAGTTGTCGTTGAAAAGAGCTAGACAGGCATACAGGATGCAACGTACAGCGCTGTTCGCTCTGGCATCCTGCAGGACCAACTCCATTCTCATGAAGGGAAACTGCTGGGGGTTCATCAGAGGCTGTGGACCCAACTTCACTGCTCATCTCAGAGGTCGATATCTCACTGCTGATTTCAGAAGCTAGCCCACTGCTAGAAGATGGCATGCCTAAGCTGTCTTGGGCACGGTCCTTAATAACATTGACAGAAGGTGTGAAGATCCCTGGGCTGGGTGGTGGAATGCCACCATTCAGTTCACAGCAGCAGACGCAGTCTTCTGCAACATTCAGCTGCACAACTACTGCACATATGCTCCCGCTGCAACCATAACTCTGTGCTAAGCTGCATAACTTCTTGGAGGCAGCCAGAGCATCTGGCACATTTCTGATTGTCTCAACAGCTTCTTCCTCTGAGATGCTATCCCATAATCCCTTGCTTCCAAGAATGAAGAATTCATCTTGAGGTGTTAGAGCAACTGACTGAACATAAGGCCTTGGAGTAACACTCGGATGGAGGAAGGTGTATCCCAAAATACGTGTAGAGTCAGTCACTCCGTTTACTTTACCATCCTGCAGGAAAACAGTTTATTTTATTTAAAATTAACGAATAAATATACAAAGCATAATACATTGAACAGAATAATAAGAGAAGTATAGGGTTTTAAAAAACAAAAACAAGTTTATACTCACCTAGGTGGATGCAGCATTGATCTGATGCTGCATCTGTTCCCCTGACACCGCTGCACTGACAACCGAGTGATCAAACACTGATTGCTCAGTTTTCCCCTCCACTCTGAGCAGAGAGTGGCGACTGTCAGCAGGGCTGTTGCAAGGATTTTTGAAACCCTAGGCCACCCCCTCTGGCCTGCCCATGTATACCCTACCTTTTTAATGAAGCATCCATCAAATGCAGCCTCACCAGCGCCCATCAAATGCAGCCTCACCAGCGCCCATCAAATGCAGCCTCACCAGCGCCCATCAAATGCAGCCTCACCAGCGCCCATCAAATGCAGCCTCACCAGCGCCCATCAAATGCAGCCTCACCAGCGCCCATCAAATGCAGCCTCACCAGCGCCCATAAAGAGCCAACTGCCCGCACATAATCCCAGTATAACCCCTTCAAGCCATGAATGTAATTTTGCGTGCTCATAATATTTCCTCCCCCACGAGCCCCTTCCCCTGACTTCTCTGTCAAGATCATTGGTACAACCATCAGTCCTTCCCCACATGCCAGGGTGCTAGGGGTAACCCTAGAGTCTGAACTGTCCTTCCAGCCTCACATCCAATCCCAGTCCAAATCATGCCGCCTTGGCCCCTGCAACACCTCTAGAATATACCCCTTTTTACAAATTACACCACCAAGCTTCTAATTCATTTCCAGGTCATCTCTCGCCTTGACTACTGCAACTCACTCCTCATTGGATTACCTTTACATACACTATCCCCCCTTCAGTCCATAATGAATGCTGCTGCAAGACTCATCCACCTTACTAACCTTTCGGTCCCCTACACCCCTCTCTGTCAATCCCTGAACTGGCTTCCACTCACCCAACGAATAAAATTCAAAACAATATACAAAGCCACCCACAACTCTGCCCCCAGATACATCACTAACCTATATCTATAAATATTTACCAAGCCGCTCTCGTCGGTCCTCCCAAAACCTCCTGCTCTCTAGCTCCCTTGTCAGCTCCTCCCATGCTCTCCTACAGGATTTCCCCCAGAGCTTCTCCCATAATTTGAAACTCCCTACCCCAATGTCTCGGACTGTCCCCTAATCTATCCATCTTCAGACGATCCTTGAAAACCCTTTTCTTTAAAGAAGCTCATCCTGCTAACTAATGCACTGTTTTACTTTCTCTATCAGCTCATCCCCCACAGCTATTACCTTTGTATCAATTGACCCTCCCTCCTAGATTGTAAGCGCCAACAAGCAGGGTTCTCATATTCCTCTTACAAAATTGTAATGTAACTGCAATGTCTGCCTTTATTTTGTTAAGCGCTGTGCAAGCTGTGGGCGCTATATAAATCCTGTATTATAATAATAGAATACACACACACACACACGCACACGCTGTATATCCACACATATTGCATTTTCTTTTTACACAGTATTAGGCATTGCATGTAGAAGCAATAGGTTTCTTTACAATTAGATAATTGTGGAATGTTTTAGTATATTATACTGTATTCACGATATATATGCACCTTGCACAGACTGTAAAGCCATTTAGCATTCAGACACCAGTGCAGCACATTTTTTTGTTTATCAGTTTTAGTTGTGGAAACACATTTGGTGTTGGCAGCAGCTGGATATACAGTTGTGCTTATAAGTTTACATACCCTGGCAGAATTGATGATTTCTTTGCCATTGTTCAGAGAATATGAACACAAAAAAATGTTCTTGCACTCATGCTTAGTGTTTGGCAGAAGCCATTTATCAACTGTGTTTACCCTTTTTAAAATCATGACGACAACAGAAACTACCCAAATGACCCTGATCAAAAAAAGTTTATATATTCTAGTTCTTAATACTGTGTACTACCTCCTTTAACATCAATGGCAGCTTAAAGTCTTTTGTAGTATTTGATGATGCTCTTTATCTTCTCAGATGGTAGAGCTGCCCATTGCTTGCCGAGGCTTGGCAAAAAGCCTCCAGTTCCTGTAAATTCTTGGGCTGTCTTAAATGAACTGAACATTTGAGATCTCCCCAGAGTGGCTCATTAAAATAAGGTCAGGAGACTGAGATGGCCACTCCAGAAGCTTCACTTTATTCTGCTGTAGCCAATGACAGGTCGACTTGGCCTTGTGTTTTGGATCATTGTCATGTCGGAATGTCCAAGTACGTCCCATGTGCAGCTTCCAGGCTGATGAATTCAAACGTTCCTCCAGTATATTTTGATAACATACTGCATTCATCTTTCACAGTAGAAATAGTGTACCTTTCATCATAGGCCATGTTGACTCCTCTGCAAATGTAGCGTTTATGGTTGTGGCCAAAAAACAAATGTTGGTCTCATGACTCCAAATGACTTTGCACACAGACAAACCTTTTAAACCTTGTGGCCCAATTTGGTGTATTGTAAGCGGGATACTTTATGGCATTTGCCTAGTAATGGCCTTCTTCTGGCGACTCAACCCTGCAGCCCATCTTTCAAGGGCCTCCTTATTGTGCATGTTGAAACAGCCACACCACAGTTACTTGTGGGTTTTTCTTTGCATCTCAAACAATTTTAGTTGGTCTACCTGACCCTGGTTTGGTTTCAACAGGACCCCTCATTTTCCACTTCTTGATTAGAGTTTGAACACTGCCGATTGGCATTCCTCGGATATCTTTTTATATCCCTTTCCTGTTTATACAGTTAAACTACATTTTCCTGCAGATCCTTTGACAATTCTTTTGCTTTCCCCATGACTCAGAATCCGCAAATGTCAGTGCAGCACTGGATGAAAAATGCAAGGGTCTGTCAGGAGTCTAGAAGCTCATTGTCCTTTTAGGCTGTGTTCAGACTATACTACCCGACAGTAGTACGACTTTCATCCTACTTTGCTCTGCGACATTGGTCCTACATTGGTCCCACATCCATCCGACTTTCATGAACAGGATACTACTTTGATCTGACTTTGTGATAATCTGACTTTTTCTTTGACCAATCAAAACAATCCAAGAGTGATAAAAATTCCTTTTACTGCTGCAATCACATGTCGGATGTCAAAAGTCGGATGGTAAGGACAAGGCTCCTACTTTGGTCCGACTTCAATGACATTCAATGGGCTGAAGTAAGATCAATGTCGGGCTGAAGATCAATGTCGGACCAAAGTAGTACAGGAAGCATTTTCAAAGTCGGAAAGACTTGTGTCGGACCAGTTAAGATGGCTCTCATAGGAAATCATTGATTTTTACACGTCATGCGACATGAGCTCCCACTTACCTTTAATAACCATTCAACCCCCTTTGTGTCAACTTGTGTGCAAGTTATCATGCCAAAATCACCAGGGTATGTAAACTTTTGACCAGGGTAATTTGCCAAAACATGAGTGAAAAAGGTTTTCTGTGTTATTCATATTCTCTGAAAAATGGCCAAGGAATCAAATTCTGCCAGGGTATGTAAACTTATGAGCACAACTGTAAGTTGTCACTTTTATGTTTATAATATCTTACACTTTGACTGGTAGCGAAGAAGTTACACTTAGTTTTCAGTCAATCTCTCAGATATATCTGCTCTTGTAGCAAACTGCACACTTGGCTGCAACTGTGCCGGCTACAGCAAAAATCACGTGACAATCTCATTGGTTGTTATGGTCAATATGGGATTCCCCTTAGGACACTTTACATCATGGAGGCCCTATTATCTTGTGGCAAAGCATTATACTCTGTCAGGCATTGTATAATGTAGGTTAAAAGCTAGCAAGCACCAAAGTAAAAGTTCTGGATGCCATTTTAAAAAGGCAGCTTTATTCAGCCAGCTGCAGCTCAGAGTTATTTATGCTCCAATTACTTTTTGAGCAGGATAAGGGGGGGGGGGGGGGCAGCGACAAGAAGAGGAAGAAAAACATCACAAAAAAAGAAAAAAAAGAAGGGGGGGGGCTAGGATAAATGAGAGCTGCTTGTGATGCTGGGACATGAACACAGGATGAGCATCGTCACATCATTCCAATAAGTGTTAAATGTCTTGCATTCCTGATCTACAAATCCCTACAGCTTTGACATTTAATTTACATCTTATCAATACCTTCCTATTTTAGAGGACACAAATAGCTGTGTGCTATACCACATGCAAAGAAAATAAATGACAGACAATGCTACATACTTATGCAATCTTTTAAAGTAGCATTGAGGGGGATAATAACTGCGCTATTTTGACATTCATGCCTTACATAATTCAGTGTATTTTATATGGTACACAGCTTGTTTTCCTCAAATGTGAGACCATTTGAATCTAGAAATTTCCTAAAATGCCTCCATTGCTTTAGAAACTTTACTGAATGGTACAGTTAGATGTAGAACATAGGTCCTTTAAACACAGGCATTCAGTCTGGATCTGTCAGTTTTTAGACATATTCAGACTGAACCACAGTGTAGGTCTATGGATGGGCAAATGAATCACCAGTTAACATCCGCCTACATCCAGGTCAGTTTTTCTAAACTGAACATGGCTGTGTTTTTTGCTTAGACGGATGTGAATGATGTAAATGTGTCATCCATTTACGTCCGTTTTTGGACAAGAATATTTTTGTTTATACTTATATCACCTTTTTTTTAAGTTTCTTAAAAAAAAAAAAAAAAAAGAAGATGAATGTTAAGGGCCGGTTCACACCACAAAACACTCCAGATGTTTTTGCATGTGCTTTTTTAACATGTTTTTCATGTGTTCCAGTGCATTTTTGCTGCATTTCTGTATGCATTCCAGATGCCTTTCTTTTTTTCACTGTACTGGCACCCAGTGCGTTTTTGATGCATGGTGATGCATTTTACCATGTTCTAGTACAGTCCAGTGTAGGAAAGGTGCTGCCTGTTCTACCCTTATTTCTGGAACTGGAATGTCCTGGGACTGACCGCACCCGTATGAACTATGCAATTGGCAACCATATGACCTACCCCTGGAGTGCATGTGGTGTAAACTGCCCTAAGGCCCCTTTCACATTGAGGCGTTTTTCATGCGGTACAGCGCTAAAAATAGCGCTGCTATACCGCATGAAAAATCATGCCCTGTAGTGTTCAATGTGAAAGCCCGAAGGCTTTCACACTGAAGCGGTGCGCTAGCAGGAACGCTCCAAAAGTCCTGCTAGCCGCATCTTTACCGCGGTATAGGAGCGGTGTGTTCACCGCTCCTATAGCGCGCCTTCCCATTGGAATCAATGGGAAACCGCGGTAATAGCGCGGTAATACCGCCCGCAACGCGGGCGGTATTAACCCTTTTTCGGCCGCTAGCGGGGGTTAAAACCTCACCGCTAGCGCCCGAATATCGCGGTAAACACGACGGTATAGCGGCGCTACAAATAGCGCGGCTATACCGTCACCGCGGCTCCACGCCTCAATGTGAAAGGGGCCTAAAGGAGATGTGCAGCCAAAGTTAATTTGGTTTTACTTCTCCTGTGGACCCAAAGTACGATTTCTCCAAACAAAAAACAAGAAAAAAAAAACGCAACTTTTTTAATGTAAGCTGATCTAACCTAAACTGCAAACTGAAGATGAATGTGACAACTGATGTAAACCGGAATCAGTATTCAGTTTTTTCTAAGCAAAAAGAAAAGTGACTGAACCGACACTTGTGTGAAAGGACCCTAAAGCTGTGGGACAATTTAACAGATGCTTCAGCTTACAGAATGCAAAGACTTCTGTGTCTGCCAGTTTCATCCACATCTCCAAAAATACTGTTGGTAAAGCGGACTACGAGTTATCTTTTGAAAGCCCAGCTATTTTTTGAAAACTGGCAAACACAATTTTGAAGTTAAACAAAGGTGTCCATCAGCACATCAAAAACTGCTTATTCTGCTGCAAGTATTAAATATAATTGCTTTGAACAGGTCATCCTTCTGCAAACTATAGCAGTTAGCCCTTTCACACTGACAGCATAGGGGCATCTGCGGTAAAGCGCTGTTAGTTTTATCGGTGCTTTACCACCGTTTTAGAGGCGCTATTAACGCCCGCTAGCAGACAAAGTGTTAAAAGCATGCCTCAAAGAAGCTGCTTGCAGGACTTTTGACGTCCTGCCAGCCCAGTGCCCCAGTGTGAAAGCACTCAGGCTTTCACACTGGGATTGCAGATTTTTTTCAGGCGCTTTACAGGTGCTATTTTTTACGCTAAAGCACCTGAAAAACGCCTCCAGTGTGAAACGGGTCTAGCAGCTGATCAGGGATCTCACATTTTCTCAACAGTAGCTTTCACGTATGCAAAACAAATTTTCTCCCAAAGGGTTAAGGATTCATGCAAAACAAATTCTACAAGTCTGGCTTTTCTTCAGTATGACACTAAATAGGTAACATTGTTTATTTTACCTGAACAATGAAGTCCAGGGATAGTTTTAGGTATAAGACAAGTTGGATCCAAAAGTAAAAAAGGTCCTCACCTCTGTAATAATTGCTTTGTGCCGTTTAACCCGTTTCAATTCCTCCTCAAAGCCAACAGTGTAACACTTAGAAAGATTGAGGGGCTTCCCACTTCTGCAGAGCACAGTTTGGCATTTGCCCACATTGGCAGAAGTCAGTGTAAAGCAACTAGTTGGATCCATAGGGTCATGCTTTATGTGGCAAAGAACAGCAGAGCCTCCTAGTTTTTGTCCGGCAGTTCCCAGCTTCCTAAAGTAAAAAATAAAAATTATAGTTTACTTTTCATCTAAACTAATGTTTAATTTTTGACTGCATCTGTAACTTTTTTTTTTATAGTTTTGAGGGAAACTATAGCAAAATTGATGTAGTATGTATGTGTTTAATAACTGTACAGAATATATATATATATATATATATATATATATATATATATATATATATATATATATATATATATATATATATATATTTTTTTTTACAGTCCAATCCTTATAGGCCTGTAGTTACACCTTTTTTTGGCGTATTAGTCATTTATGTCTGCGCCAAGCTTTCGGGGTTTGTTTCCTGAGCTGGGTGGAGAGGAGTTCCTTGGGCATAAAAATAATTAACTTATTATGCATTTACAGGCATTCTCATTGAAGTCTATGGGATCAAAATGCCTGAATACGCAAAGAAGAAAAAAATGTAAATAAAAAATAAAACACATACCGTATTTGCCGGCGTATAAGACGACTCAGCATATAAGACGACCCCCTAATAATCTGCTGAAAACTGTGGTTTTGTGGTCTACTCACAGTATTAGACGACCCCCTTGTGCGGTAGTAATGTGTTTTAATTAAATGAAGAAGCCGCAGTAACAACCTCTGCCAATCCGAGCAGGCTACATAATGTAGCCTGCTCGGACTGGCAGAGGTTATTACTCAAATCCGAGCAGGCTTAGCATGCTCTGTCATCAACAGAGTGCATCGGGATTGGCTGAGGGGTGCATATACAGAATACATGCAGCAGTACAGAGCACCCGGAGGCTCATATCGATCGAGCAGCAACTTCACCCGGCGTATAAGACCCCCAGTTTTTAGCTGTGTAATTTTGGTGTAAAAGATCGCCTTATACGCCAAAAAATACAGTACCTTATGCATTTTTTTAAGCATGGGGAGTAGAGCATCTGAGTGTACAAGTGTGAACAGGCACAATTAGAACAAATAGGATTCTGTATTGTCAGGTGTAGGGAAATTAGCAGAAAATGTGAAAGGGGGCCATTATTTGCAACTTGACTTCAAAACGTTTTGTTTTTTGCAATGACTTGCTGCTAGCATTAATTGGGAAATAAGCCTTGTGGGAAAAAAAAACTGTGCACGTGAACAGGAAAATGTAAAGCGGCTGCAGGACCTCAGCAGCAACATTAAAATTTGAGGAAGAAAATGGGTAAAAAATAAATCAATTCTCTCCCCACACCCAAGAAGCATTTTACTATCAACATGATCTGTATGGCCCGTACACACAATGAGAAAACCCAACAAAAATAACTGCAATCGAAACGATAATTTACCCATTCGTACACAGCTTCTGACAGTAAAACCTAGTAAACACCACAGTATTGCATTTTTTCCCCCCTTCAACCCAGCTTTGAAACTGAAGAGCTTGGGAGGAGATCCTGTACCAACTATTCAAAGTTAGTAAAGCAACCTCCCCCGTTGAGCCATTGTGTTTCCGACAGGGGGACCGCCCCTCTGCCATAAAACACCATTGGCTGAGAGCGCTGACCTTTTCAGTCATGTCCCTTCGACAAAAGCTGGACATTCGGCTGGCTTCTGTTGGAATGGCTGCCGTACACACAGACCAAATGTTGGCCGGTTTCTATGGAACCGGACAATACCGCCCAATATTTAAAGTGTGTGTGTGTGTGTGTGCCTTTAGGGTTTGCATCTACTTTACCAGACCTTGCAGGGTCTCCAAGCCCTTCAGTAATCTTTTCCTATGCAATTTATCAGCAGCATTCCCTATGCCATCACAGCTATAGCACATTGTCAATATGATTGCAGTGACTTCACCCTTTCATAGTGAGGAAGTTGGCTTATTCAGAAGCCCCCTTTTTTGGCTCAAGTGATTTTTTTTCCGTTCACTCGATTCCTCCATCCATACACTCCATATGGATATGGAATCCTTCTGCTGCCTTATTGTATTCTGACAGCGGGGAGACTTCCACACCATCGGAACACACTGATCAGCACCACTGACTATAGCTGGCGTGGCCAATTGAGATTGGTTGTACCCATTTTTCCCCCATGCTCCAGGGAGTGCATTTTGGTTACTATGGTGAATTCCTGCATTATTATTCCAGCTTTGCAAACTATGAATACGCAGGATTCACTGCAAACCTACTGTAGTAGTGATCCCAAACATCATCCCTACTGTAAACTTAACACTTGTCTATTCTTTAATTCAAAAACAATGTTTATATTGTGGTTGTGAGAACTAAAATTTAGGGTTAAAAATAAAATCACACATTTCATGCGACAAAATACAAAAACTGATGTGCTTGAAATACTGTGTTCCAGTGGGTAGGTTATCTGCTTTACATGATAACAGTGGACTATTATAAGGCAATAAACTTTAGCACAGAATCTTATAGTTTCATTTGGGAGCACATGCGACAGTGACGTACAGCCAGATGATTGGCGTCTTAATTTTTTTCAGTTTATAACCACTAGCTTGAAGTGAAAACATTGCACACCCCCACCCCAGGTACACCGCAGTCTTCTGTCTAATCCCAATATTCTCAAAGTGTTTGGTTATGTCCTAAATAAAATATATGCATTTTATTTGCGACATCTGCAATCAGCATCCAGTAATCCTCCAATTCCTGTGTTTTTTATTAGGAGTTCTCATTCAAATATCTCCCTCCCTGCACTGAAAGTCCACTCAAATATGATGCATTCATAGCAGGAAAGGCTGATATAATGGGGCCACCTCCAGTCAGTGGTACATCCTTGACACCCAGCAGGCCTCTTAAGCATTTTAGTTAAGTCTATCTCTGGCTGTGATTACTTGACCAGGACAGGGACAGTCAAGGGGAATGGGGAAAGAAAATGTAAATCTGTAAAATAATGTAGAAGCCAGGGTATTTCATGACACTTCTGCACCACCTGGACAAGGACATATAGCAGGCAAGCATGTTTCATTCACAGATGAATGGTGGCCAGCAGGTGTAGCTGAAGATGGCATGGGGTCAGCCATGTCTGGCTTGGAACTATGCCCTAGTGTGGCTTCTGTACTCCAGGCATACATGCTACAACACTGCATTTAAGGAGAAAGGGTATTGGGTGACTGCGCCAAAAGCCTCGAAAACGGACTCTGTGTGCCAAGGAGGATATGTAGTAGAGCTGCACAATTCTGGCTAAAATGAGAGTCACAATTTTTTTTGCTTAGAATAAAGATCACGAGTCATGATCCTTGTGGCGCAACATATTTTACATCATACAAAAAAATTGAACTAACTTTACGGTTTATTTATTTTTTTCTTAATTCATTGAGGTGCATTTTTTCCAAAAAGAATTGTGTTTAAAAGGCCGCTGTGCAAATACAGTGTGACATAAACCTGGTGATAAACCCTCACCCTGCAGCTTAGCTCGTCAAAAAGCAGTACAAATTTAAAAAGAAGGGGTGGGTGTTGTGTCCGTCCATGGACGACAGAGAAAAGGATGTTACGGCGAGTACAAAAAATCCTATTTTCTCTTATCGTTCATGGACGAACACAGCTCCTTAAATCTTGACAAGTGGGACGTCCCCAAGCAGTATCAGAAAAACGAGGGGTGGGAACAGCAATCAAAAACCAACTTCCCCCCAAATAAGCAGAGCTCCTCAATGGAGGAGTTGCAAACTCAAACAGCCGCCTGCAAAAAGAAGGAAGCATCTGAAGATGCATTTACATCAATCTTGTAAAATTTGGAAAAAGAGTGAACGGACGACCAAGTCGCCGCTTTACACACCTGTGAAACAGGCGCTTAAAGTCTGAACGCCCAGGAAGCACCTATTGCCCAGGCCGAATGCACCTACGCCCCCTTAAGAGTGTAGGCCTGCATGATGGTCTGCCTGATCCAGAGAAATGGTGGCCAGCAAGACCGCCAGGCCCTTTTGCGGACCAGATACTGCCACAAACAGCGAATCCGACCTCCGGAACGGAGCCATAGCAAACAGGTACACCCGTACCACATCCAAGGTATGTAGCGCAGCCTCTTTGGAATGCGATGGTCAAGGACACAAGGACGGAAGTACAATGTCCTCATTCAGGTGAAAAGCTGAAACTACCTTTGTGTCCACTCTGCGGAGCAGACGAGGAAGCAACCTAAGTGGGGAAAAGGCATAAAATTAGCCGAGGGATGCCCAGGGATTTCTGGACCTGGCCACAAACCTTGACACCTTGCGATTGAGTCGAGAGGGCAGGAGATCCATGTCCGGTGTGCCCCACCTTTGGCAAAGGAGTTGAAACACCTCTGGACGTAGCGACCATTCCCCCTGATCCAGCATCTGGCGACTTAGGTAGTCCGCATGCCAGTTTTCTATGCCCGGAATATAAACGGCTGACAGAGCCGGCACACTCCTTTACGCCCACCGCAGTATGCGAGCGACCTCTGACGCCGCAGCCGAGCTTCTTGTTTTCCCCCTGATGGTTGACATAAGCCACCGCCGTAGCGTTGTCGGACTGGATCCTGATTGGACGTCCGTAGCCTCTGCAACCACGGGGAGAGGCATAGCCTGATTGCTCGAAGTTCTAGTACATTGGCAGGTGAGATTCGTCAGGAGTCCAGCAACCCTGGGCCGACTGGACCCCCCAGACTCCCCCGCCCTCTGAGGCTGGCATCCGTCATGATCACATTTCAATGGAAAGGAAGGTACAGATACAGAGGCTCTGGAGATCAAGGGAGTCGCATCACAGACATACACAAGGCCCTGTACCAACTGGCCAGCCAGCCTCACACACTCAGGGGGGAGCTGATGCTCCTCCACTATCTGGCACAAAATCTTTGCCCATTCAGTAAGCGTCTGAGACACCAAAGTTGCAGCCAAAATAGGCCGCAACGCAGACCCAGCATGGTGAACACGGAACGGATCACAGCTTCGGACCTCCCATCAGTAGGGTCCTTAAAGGCAGGGGTCTCCTCTACCGGGAGAGTGGTTACCTTATTTAGCCGAGAGACCGGGGGTCCGCGACCGGAGGAGAGGTCCATTTTTTCAAAAGGCTCTCCTCAAAAGGATAACAGACCACCATGCGCTGAGGGACCACAAAGGACTTCTTCAGCCATTCCCATTCCTTATCTATGAACTTATCAAAGAAAGTAACATAAGGAAAAACTTTCATAGAGCGGTTAGATTTGTGTGACCCAAAGTAGACAGACCCCTCTGTGAAAGTCCCAGCTGCATCCTCCAGCTTGAGAGAGTCCCTCACAGCATCAATAAGTGCACTCACATATGCTCTGTCTTGCACTGATCCGGAGGAGCGGTCCTCCTCACCAGGGAGGTCCTGGTCCGCATCTTCTGATATACCAGAACCGGGGTCCTGAGCTGCAGCCAGGCCCGAATCCGAGTCAGAGCATTCCCCAGAAGATGGCAGGGGGAGGGGGGCGCTTTTTACCCCCCTTACGCCCGCACGTCGCTTCCACCACCCTGGCAACAAATGATTCCAGGACTGCCGACAGTGTATCCATGGGAACCGCAGGGGCACCGTTTGCTGCCTCTGGCAATTTAGGGGAAGAAAAGCCAGATACTGACTCCATATTCACCCACTGACAGCCCTCAGGGACTAAGTGAAAAACACTCAAGTCCACCCTACTTGCTGCACCAACCGGGGGGGGGTTACCCAGGGGACTCCCCACCCAGGGGGAGACAGCTGCCTTCCTTGTATACACAGCATGTGTGTGAGGGGAAAAAAGGAGGTGTATGAGCTGCGAGCCATTCAAAAGCCAGTGCTAGAGGCCAAAACCCACTCCAAAATGGCCGCCAGACGCGGCAGGACCACAAGAAAAAAGCCGCCCCCAATACTGACCTGTGCCATAGTGAGCCCACGACAAAATGGCCGCCAATGAACATTTTAATAGAGAAAGCAGGCACGCTAGAAATGGCGTTGGCGCTGCAAAAAATGGCGCCTGAGTCCCGCGATGTGGACGAGAAGGCCGTGCAGAGACTTCCCAGAAGACAGACCACCCCCACACAGAAAGTGGACCCTGGCACCCCACGATCCCCCACAGGGGCCCAGAGTCCCCCCACAGGGACAGGGAAAGGGCGACAGAGCAGGGAAAGGAGAACCCCTCAATCCTGGGAATGCCTAGCTGTTCTATCCCGCCGAGGCAGGAGGAACCGTACTTACCCGTCCTTGCGAGGACTAGCTGTCCGCCCGGTCCACTGAGTGAGACAACAGCAGCCAAGTCATAAGTGGACCCTGGAGCATATGCTCACCGCCCATCCCTGGAGCCATGGTATATGTCCTGGCCGACCCAGCGCGTAGCCAAGGTCCGCTCACGCTAGATGGCTGGACTGGGTGCGGGGGGGGCGGGACTACAAGGATCTATAATATCCAGCATGTCACCCAGCTGGCAGTTGAAAGAAGAATCCCAAAAATAAAAATTGTACATTTCTTCAGGACTCTGGGCCCAAAAGGGAGCCACGTTCTTCTTTGCTAGGCAGAAAAAAACTGAGCTGCATGCTGCAGGGTGAGTGGTTATGAACGGAGGGACCGCCCCCTGGGCGGGGCTGTTCTGTTAAAGTTACATGTTTTAAGATAACATGTTCTGCCAAGTCCTCTATGAACAGAACCATAACCCACTTGTCAAGATTTAACCACTTAAGGACCCGCTCATGTACATTTACGTTGGTAATTTAAAGATGAATATCTCGGTAACGGCAGCAGCTGCTGCCACAACCGAGATATCCATCTTTAGTGTGAGCGGTCTTGTAAAAGATGATGGTGGTCTCCGCGGCGGATTCACCGCGAGATCACCGTTATCAGCGGCAGGAGAGGCCCCCCTTACCGAAGCTGTCGGTAGCGGCGGAGGCGATCGGGTCCTTCAGCCTGCTGTGTGGGGATGCGAGTGAAGGCAAGCTGGCCCCCACCCGTCCCCATAGCATAGCATGGCGGAAGTGACGTCAAAGCGTCAGTTCTGCCCATTCGTCTTAAAGGCACATTTTTTTGTTGTCATTTTTTCAAATGAAAACATTTTCATTTTTATTTTATTTTTTCCATTTAAGTCTAAATATAAGATCTGAGGTCTTTTTGACCCCAGATCTCATATTTAAGAGGACCTGTCATGCTTTCTTCTATTACAAGGGATGTTTACATTCCTTGTAATAGGAATAAAAGTGATCCATTTATTTTTATTTTTTTCAGTGTAAAAAATATTAAAATAAATAATAAAACATTTTTTATTTTTTTTAAAAGTGCCCTGTCCCGACGAGCTTGTGCGCAGGAGCGAATGCATATGTGAGTAGTGCCCGTATATGAAAACGCTGTTCAAACCACACAAGTGAGGTATCACTGCGATCGTTAGAGCGAGAGCAATAATTCTAGCCCTAGACCTCTGTAGCTCAAAAGATGCAACCTATATCATTTTTTAAATGTCGCCTATCGAGATTTAAAAGGGTAAAAGTTTGACGCCATTCCACGAGCGGGCGCAATTTTTAAGCGTGACATGTTGGGTATCATTTTACTCAGCATAACATTATCTTTCACAATATATAAAAACAATTTGGCCACATTTATTGAGGTCTTATTTCTTAATTCAAAAAAGTGAATTTTCCAAAAAAAGTGCGCTTGTAAGACCGCTGCGCGAATAGGGTGTAACAAAAAGTATTGCAATGACCGCCATTTTATTCTCTAGGGTATTAGAAAAAAATGTATAATGTTTGGGGTTTCAAGTAATTTTCTAGCAAAAAAAAAAACGTTAAGTCTTGTAAACGCCAAATCTGAAAAACACCCAAGGTCCTTAAGTGGTTAAAGAGCTGTGTCTGTCCATTGGTGATAAGAGAAATACTGATTTTAACTTGTAAGCAACAATTGTCAGAAAAAGGTTTAGTCTTTAACCACTTCAATACAGGGCATTTTCATCCCCTTCCTGCCCATGCCAATTTTCAGTGCTGTTGCATTTTAATGACAAATTGCGCAATCATGCAACGCTGTATCCCACAAATCGAGCTTTATTTTGGTGGTATTTGATCTCTTCTGTGGTTTTTATTTCTTGTGCTTTAAACAAAAGAAGAGTGATAAGTTTGAAAATAAGTGCAATATTTTTTACTTTTTGCTGTAATAAATATCCCAATTTTTATTTTTATTATTTTTTTTAACAAAATTTTTCCTCAGTTTAAGCCGATATGTATTCTTCCCGATACCGATACTAGTATCGGGACAACCCTACCAGAAAGCTCATCTGTCCACAAGACGTATCCCCAGAAGGATTTTGGCTTACTCAAAGTACATTTGGGCAAAATGTAAGCGGCTGTAATAAGTTTTTACTGTCCTCTCTCATGCCGCGCTGCTCCCAGTGGCCCCTCCTCGCCGCTAGGGAATAGAGGACAGCAAGAACTTATTACAGCCGATTATTACAGGACTGATTACAGATGTGAGCCGCTTCCTGCGCTACTCCGCATTTAAAGAAACTGAAAGGAAAGTGTGCCCTGCTGTGCCCAGTACCCTGCTGTGCCCAGTACCCTGCCGTGCCCAGTACCCTGCCGTGCCCAGTACCCTGATGTGCATCTGACTGTAAAGGGACATCCTTCCCACTGACCACCAATGTAAGGGACATCCTTCCCACTGACCACCAATGTAAGAGACATCCTTCCCACTGACCACCAATGTAAGAGACATCCTTCCCACTGACCACCAATGTAAGAGACATCCTTCCCACTGACCACCAATGTAAGAGACATCCTTCCCACTGACCACCAATGTAAGAGACATCCTTCCCACTGACCACCAATGTAAGAGACATCCTTCCCACTGACCACCAATGTAAGAGACATCCTTCCCACTGACCACCAATGTAAGAGACATCCTTCCCACTGACCACCAATGTAAGAGACATCCTTCCCACTGACCACCAATGTAAGAGACATCCTTCCCACTGACCACCAATGTAAGAGACATCCTTCCCACTGACCACCAATGTAAGAGACATCCTTCCCACTGACCACCAATGTAAGAGACATCCTTCCCACTGACCACCAGTGTAAGAGACATCCTTCCCACTGACCACCAATGTAAGAGACATCCTTCCCACTGACCACCAATGTAAGAGACATCCTTCCCACTGACCACCAATGTAAGAGACATCCCTTCCCACTGACCACCAATGTAAGAGACATCCTTCCCACTGACCACCAATGTAAGAGACATCCTTCCCACTGACCACCAATGTAAGAGACATCCTTCTCACTGACCACCAATGTAAGAGACATCCTTCTCACTGACCACCAATGTAAGAGACATCCTTCCCAATGACCACCAATGTATTCGGTATCGGCGAGTACATGAAAAAAAAGGATCGGTACTAAAAAAGTTGTATTGAGAAAACCCTACTTTCTGGTAAAGCACATCATTCTACCGTTTACCAAAAATGGAATGAGGCCTACAAAGAAAAGAACACAGTGGAATATGGTGGAGGTTCAATAATGTTTGAGGGTTGTTTTTTTTGCCTCTGGCACTGGGTGTTTTGAATGTGTGCAAGGCATCATGAAATCTGAAAAATTACCAAAGGACTTTGGGTCGCACTGTAGAGCCCAGTGTCAGAAAGCTGGGTTTGTGTCCGAGTTCTTGGGTCTCCCAGCAGGACTATGACCCCAAACATACATCAAAAAGCACCCAGAAATGGATGACATCAAAGCGCTGGAGAGTTCTAAAGTGGCCAGCAATGAGTACAGATCTAAATCCCATTGAACACCTGTGGAGAGATCTTAAAATTGCTGTTGGGAAAAGGCACCCTCCTTAAGGGAGACCTGGAGCAGTTTGCAAAGGAAGAGTGGTCCAAAATTCCGGGTGAGAGGTGCAAGAAGCTTATTGATGGTTATAGGAAGCGACTGATTTCAGTAATTTTTTCCAAAGGGTGTGCAACCAAATATTAAGTTAAGGGTGGCAATAATTTTGACCAGCCCATTTTTGGAGTTGTGCGACATTCTGTCCAATTTACTTTTGTTCCTCCCTTTTTGTTTTGTTCCAATACACACAAAGGGAATAAATGTGTATAGCAAAAAATGTGTTGCTGCAATACTTTTCTGTGAGAAAAACTTTATTTTCTTGAAAAAATTCTGGGGCACCAACAATTTCAGCCATGACTGTACATTAAAAAAAATAAAAAAATAAAAATAAAATGGTACCCCGGTCAGGCTCCTGCCCAGAGAACTGATCTCTGTAATAAGACAGCCATATTGCTAATCACATATAGTCAGAGTTAAAACAGTAGGCATGTAAAATAAAACCCTTCCAAATCATGGGGCCACTTGCAGCTGAGGCTCATGCACCAAGTAGATTATTAGACGTATCACATAAAACAGTCACAGATAGTATTTGACAAAAGCCTTGATCTACGACAGAACTTGGTTGAACATCCACGATTGGGTGTCCAATACCCATTGGTCTACTTCATGTGCATGTTCATGTCCAAACAATATCATAAATATAGACAAATTAACATATTGAGATATTGCAGAACAGTCAGAGAAGCCTCAGCCACCAGGCCTATAGAAAGGATCACCACTCAAGGATACCAATTAAGAATCTCCTCACCAAATCCAAAGCCACGGCTGGCAATGCATAGGATAATGCAAAAAGGAAGGATTTCTGGACAGCTGCACTCCAAAAACGTGTTGCTTTTATTGTAAAATAAACACAGGATACATGCCACAGCAAACTGGGTACAAACTGACACATTTCACATTAAACGTTAGTGCTTAATCATAGCTTCCTGGGCCCTCCATGTGCAATTACCATATATTCAAAGGGATGCAGTAGAAAGAACTGAAGCCCCATGTCATAAAACACAAGGATAAAGTGTTCTGTATAGTTCACCACACCAAAACTTCTGGAACAGAGCCTCTTTCCAAGAGAAGGCTATTAGAAGCATCATATAGATAGAGCAATAGTTAAAAAATAAAAATAAAAAAAAGGCACAGCGTCACAGATATTAACTTTTACATGTAAAATTCACTTTGCAAACAAAGGAGGTCTAGTTGAACTACAGCCACCAGAGATCCTGCCCCCAAGTTATCCATTTCATGCGTATGTTCATGATAGAGATAAAATACTAGCATACTGCAGAACCCTGAGGTCAGTCAGTGTATTCATCTAAGAGATGCCCACTGATCTGCAATGGTTATGCCATCAAGCAGGGAGTAGAATCAAAGACCTAGGTATAACTTGCTCGGCTTTATATATTTATCCAGCAGAAGTACTGTTTTTTTTTTTGTTTGTTTTGTAGGTAAAAGAAGTGCAAGGTTCAGCACACCAACTGGTGTGGATACTGGTAACCCATACTAGGTACAGCTTACACTCCTCCCTGACCATAGCCAAATGTTTAGTTGGAATGAGTCACTCAAAAAGTACAAAGGAAACAAATTACCTCACTTAGGTGAGAAGCAATCAAAGTCTCTCAACTCCCAAGGTCTTGACCTGGTAGTAATTCAAAGCTGCTGACATACTGAGCATGGAAATGTAGCCAGTAGTCAGAAGTACACAACCTTCCTGTGATAACAAGCAGTCATTAACCACTTAAGGACCGGACCAATATGCTGCTAAATGACCCAAGTGGTTTTTACAATTCGGCACTGCATCGCTTTGACAATTGCGCGGTCGCGCGACGTGGCTCCCAAACAAAAATCGCGTCCTTTTCTTCCCACAAATAGAGCTTTCCTTTGGCGGTATTTGATCGCCTCTGCGATTTTTATTTTTTGCGCTATATACAAAAATAGAGCGAAATTTTTTACTTTTTGTTATAAGAAAAATCAAATAAACTACATTTTAGTCAAACATTTAGGCCAAAATTTATTCAGCCACATGTCTTTAGTTAAAAAAAAAAAAGAAAAAGAAAAAAAATCGCAATAAAAAAAAATAGCTGCCTAGCGGGAACAGCGACACTAATACAGCGATCAGAAAAATTATCGCTTAGCGACACTGGCAATTGGGAGTGAAAGGGTTAACTAGGGCGGTGATCAAGGGGTTAAAACTTTATTAGGGGGGGTACGGGGGCTACCCTGGACCTAACACTAACTGCCTGTCACACTGACACTAAATGCAGTGATCAGTACATATATGATCACTGCATTCAGTGACACTGACAGGGGGGTGGATGATCGCAAGGGGTTAATGTGCCTGTGTGTACTGGTGTTAGTGTAGTTTTGTGCAGACTCACTGTGTGATGTGATCTCGCCTCATCGGCGGTTCAAAATACCGCCGAGAGCAGAGATCACATCACTTCCCTCTTCCTGTGTTTACACAGGCAGAGGAAGTGACACGCAGGAGGAGCGCGCGGATTGGCTGGGAGTGATCCGGAGGGGGCGGACAAAAACGAACAGCCGCCCCCTCATCCCAGATCACTCGGACAGCCACGGGAACCGCCGCATGTACGGGGGGGGGGGGTGTCCCCCGGTACATGCGGCGGTTCCCGTGGCTGTCCGACCCACGACCAGGCAGACCCACGTCTAGATGTGGCCCCCGACCCACGTCTAGACAGACACGGTACACAGGTACGTGCCTGTCCGTGCCATTCTGCAGACGTATATGTACATGCGGCGGTCCTTAAGTGGTTAAGCACAGGTTTGTCTATACAGCTCTTGCATTGCATTACATTGCAGGATCCACCCAAAATCAAGCAACCTGATTGAGCCCTAGACTGAAGGGAGAGGAAGGCGGCAGACATTTCTTTTACAGAGGAGACCAATCCTTTTAAGCCTTCCAGGGATTTTTTTGCCACAGGTTTGCTTATGAACTTTTGGCAAAGATTTTTGGCCCAGCTGGCTGCCATTTTGCCCTCACAAGAAGCACCTAAGAGAGGGAATGCAAGCCGCTGGTCTTAGCCTTTTAAAGTATGATAGGAAAATAAAAATAAATCGTTGCTACCACCAATTAGCATTATGTGCATAGTGGTTAGGCAAGAACAGAGATGGGCCTCAGCATGCTCTGGCTCACCTTTGAGAAGTCTTGGTTCGCAGGCTCTGCAGGGCAGGATGGTGCAGCATCCGACAAGGTCAGCTTCAAATAAAACATCCAACAAATGCTCCCTGAAAGCTTTTCCTACCCCTGCTCCAGCCCTGCCTCCAGTAAGAGAGGGGTACAGATAGCCCGCTGCATACTACTAGTAACCTCGAGTGAATAGTGGATGGTAAGTACAGAGGTGGCCTGTGCATGCTCTGGCTTGCCTGGAGCTGTCCTGGCTTGCAGTATCTGAAGAACAAGAGAATGCAACTTCCCTGACCCTACTCTGGCTCCACCCCCAGCCACCCTGATAGAGGTATGGGTGGACACAACTCTTCCTGTGATTTGCGCCTCACCCTTTCTTCCTGGAGATGCTGTGTCCAGGTTCCTAAGAGTTGAACTTTCGGAAGTTAAAGCACCGGGCAGAACTGTGTCACCAGAAGTGCCTCACCAGCCCACCAGAGGTGAAGCGATCGGCATCCTGGGCTCACCCGACGCCATCATGCTACACCCCTCATTGGGGGGCGTGCGCAACGCCGGAGCCGATGCGCGTGCCCGACGATCGCAATGTCTACCAGGCACCCGGGATCGCTCCTGAGACAGAACAGAGGTCTGTCGATGTAAACAGACAGGTCTCCATTCTGTCAGGGGTGAGGAGACTGATCAGTTGATCCTACTGCTTAGAAACAATCAGTCTCCTCCCCCAGGCAGCCCCCCCACCCCGAGTTAGAAACACTCCAAAGGTAACACATTGCCCTTGATCCAGTGTTAACTCCTTATATATTTATACAGTAATCAGTGGCTATTTTTAGCACTGTATAAATGTCAATGCTTCCAAAAAAGTGTCAAGTGTCCGATCTGTCCGCAGCAATCCCAATAACGCAGAACGCTGCAATTACTAGTAATAAAGCTAAATAGATATAACTTTTGCGCAAACCAATATACACTTGTAAAGATTTTTTTTATCAAAAATATGTAGAAGAACACATCTAAGAAATTAGTTTTTTTCAAAATGCTGTTTTAGGCATTGTAACATAAGGTAAATGTATTTTTTTTGCCAAATTTGTTGCTTTTTTTGTTTATAGCGCAAAAAATAAAAACCGCATAGGTGATCAAATACCACCAAAAGAAAGCTCTATTTGTGGGGAAAAAAGGACAATTTTGTACAGCGTCGCACGACCACGCAATTGTCGGTTAACGTGACGCAGTGCCGTATCACAAAAAATGGCCTGATCTAATGGCAAATCTTCCAGGGCTTAAGTGGTTAAACTGCATAGTTATCTGAATATAAATGTTTAAAGTCTTCCTTCACCCTCTTACCTTGTGAGGCGAGATACACTCACCAAGTCCCCCAACCTTACAAATGTTCTTTGGTTTTAAGGCTAGGTTCAGACGCTTTCATTTTTCAAGTGAAAACATTTGATCCACTTTCCTTTTGAACTATGGCGAGATGTGGAAATGTATCGGGATTACCTTTGCATAACCAGGAAGGTGTTCCCCATGTACTCCTCTTCACTCTTAGTCTTCTGAAGCTCATCTGCTAATATGTCACACATAGTACATTGTAATAAGCTAGGCACTTCCACATTACGCTCTCCATCAAACACACCATACACTGCTTCTCGGTTATCACAGAAGTTGTTAACCAAAAGGGAGGCAACACATAACCTGAATAAAAGAAGTCATTTTATTATTTCTGAACAGACATATTTATATAAATATCATCTACAAAATACAAAATGAGGGGCATTTATCAAAACTGGAGCATTGGTCAGAATATTAGTTTACTCTGGATACGGTTTATTCTGGATACTACTGAAATGAACACGCAAAAGCTTAAGGCTTGTTGGGCATTTTTTTCTGCCGAAACCATGTGCAAGTGATTTTCTTTCTGCCTGTTAATGCCTGTTTGTGCATGGACACATAGGCCAACATAGAGGGGCATTTGGAGATCTAAAAATAAAATGTCAAGTGCCCTTAAAAGTGGCATTTTTGTCACCCCGTATGCATGAGGTCTAAACCAGTATATCATCATTCTGTACTGCTGATTGTGTATAGAAACGCTCTTTTCCTTGCAGGTGTAATGTACGCTCTTCAGTTGCAACACCGTTAAACAAAAAAACAAAAAAAAAAACTTTAAATTGTTATTTATTTTTTTAAATCACAAGAAAAAGGACTAACAGGTTAAGATGGACTTTACTAATACACAGTGGTGTCACTTGGGGGGGGGGGGGGGCAGAGGGGGCCCTGACTCCCCCGACATACTGTGCCCCAACAACTAAAAGGACTTACGGTTTGTATTTGGGGTGGGTGCACAGGAATAAGTCAGGCTGTCAGCTCCTGCAGGGGATTTCTCCCCCTCTCTCTACTCGCTGACACTCTGCATAATACAAGTGGCACCCGCACAGCTCTACAACCAATAGTGCCAGCATGCACCCTCAATTTCACCAACACTAGGTCCTAATAGACTGCCGTCACTGTTAAGCGGACAGACGCCATACCAGCACCGTCAATAGCAAGGGCAGGACAGCAAGAGGAGGCTGGGAAACCCCACAGTAGCAGAACACCAGGGCCTGGTCACAAGTGCTACCTTTGCAACCCTGGTAGTTTTCCCACTTCTTTGGACCCTTATATTTTCCTGGTGTGCTGGTGAAATCTCTTGTTTTCTGCCACCCTGGGGAACCCCAATACAATAAGAAGGGGGCTCACTGCAGCACATCGTAATAAAGGGCCCTGCAACAGAAGTAAATGCCCTTAGGATATATAATTGCATTTTATAGTTGTCCCCCTACTTTTGTCCCTGTCCCCCCTAAATATGAAAGCTGGAGACACCACTGCTAATACATTGAACCTAAACTCCATCTAACACTTTATAAACAGTTATATCACTATCCTTTTGGGATAAAAGGTTTAACGAATGTTAATAGCTGATCATTGTAAACAGTCTCATCCCTCCAATTGCTACTTTATCTGGACTGCTTGGGCTGTTAAAGTTGAAAAATAACACTTACTGGCTGGATAACCAGGTAAAAAGGGGAAGAGCCCAAAGAAATGAAACAATGAAGTCACCACATCAAAAAATTGATAAGCTGCTATTTAATACATTTTGGTTTATTACAGCTTTAGGCTTTAAAAAGAAAGAATCTGATTGGATTTCACGCACACATATGCACCAAACTATGGTTGCTCCAGTTTTGATAAATCGTCTTTAATGAATACCCATAAAAATAAAAGAAAACCCCAATAGCAAACTTAAACATAAAATATGTTTACATTTTTCATTAAAAATACTATGTACAAAGTTTTTCGAATTTATGTTACCAAATTTTCAATTCTATAACAAGTGCAAGAGGAGGTTGTTTGGATGGGTCCTGTGGGAACAGTTTTGTGAAGCCCTCTAGAGCAGGTGGCAGACAAGCAGTTAACATTCCTTCTAGCTTACATCATTCTGTACTGACACTTGAAAGCAGAACTTTTCAGCCATCAATGAATGCAGATGAAATGTGGGGCTGTACTTGCAGTATGCTATGAAGTCAGACTGCATCGCTTACACTGGGTCTCACAGCAACCACAGCCAACAAAGGAAAAAGAAGAAAGGGCATGGTAATATCCGACGGTGTGACCCCCTCTGCTGTTTCCAGACTTGGGTTTCATGTGACTAAACACAATTTCAAAAGATTTAAAGTGCATCATACATTTCCACATTTGAATGCAAAGTCCTATACAAGTCCCAAACTGTTAAAAGTCTAAAAATGTCACATGTAAATATAGCAACAGTTATCTGCCCCATGTGGGATTATTTTAAAGAATGAGGAGCATGATGCCTATGTACTAAGACTTACAGGGGTAGGGACTGTGACCAGTTCTAGTGACAGAAATGACAGCCATGGCTACATTTTAATTCAGTGACCACACAAAATCTTAAAGCCTGGTGAACGTTAGAGGAACATAACTAATTGAACTGCTGGGCCCCCTCTTCTGCACCACTGAATACTACACATCAAACTCCATCTTTATTATCTGAATAGAAAAGTTGTGCTGTTTAAAAATGTTCAGTCAATTGACAATGTAGCCCAAGCTGCTTGAGACTCATTGTGCGTTTGCATGACAAAAAAAACAAAAACAAAAAAAAACATACTTTTGCTTGACTCCCGAGGCCTCCGCATATCCATGGCTCCAAACAGCAGGGGCTCCAGATGTTTCATTGGCAGAGAATCCACATGAAGGCTGATCCACTTTGAAACATCGAATGTTACTGCTGTGACAAGATAAAGACAGGACAACTGATAAAGCAACATTTCTTTCAGGTTATAGGTAATCAGTCTGGGACATGGTTTCTTTAAACCCAGATGCCAACCAACACCAGAGCAAGTATTTTGACAGAAGAAAAAAAAAGGGGCATGTAAATGAGTCATGCCAATTACCGTTCAGGTGCAGGGAAAAAACACAGTAGAATCAAAGATCAGTGATCTCTCCCGAGAGACACACTTCATTAACATGGATACTGTGCACAAATTCACAAATAACCCATGATGACATAATATGCTACATACTGATTACATACAGCAGCTTCAGGTGCATACAATGCATATAAAAAGTCTACACACCCCTATCAAAATGTCAGGTTTCTAAATTGAAAAACAAATTTAAATCTTTGGGGGTCAAAGTAAAAAAATAAAATAATAATGTGGTTGATTAAGTGTACCCTCTTATAAATAGGGATGCAGCCGTGTTCAAAATCAAGCAAACACATTCAAACTCATGTTAAATAGGAGTCAGTACACAACTGCCATCATTTAAAGTGCTTCCGATTAACCCAAAATTAAGTTTAGCTTTTCTAGTAGGTCTTTCCTGACCTAGTAGGTCTTTTTCCTAGTCTCATCCTACAGCAAACGCCATTGTCCACTGGGAGCTACCAAAGCATCAGAGGGATCCTATTGTTAAAAAGCATCAGTGGGGAGAAGGGTACAAAAGAATTTGCAAGGCATTGGATATACCATGGAACACAGAAAAGACAGTCATTGTCAAGTGGATAAAATATGGCACAACAGTGACATTACCAAGAACTGGACATCCCTCCAAAAAGTATGAAAAGATGAGAAGAAAACTGGTCAGGGATGCTGCCAAGAGGCCTACAACAACATTAAAGAAGCTGCTAAATTTTGCAAAAACACATCTAAAGCATGTGGGAATTGTGTTATGGTCTGATGAAACCAAGCTTAAACATTTTAGCCAGAATTACAAGAAAACAATTTTGGCGCAAAAACACTGCACAACACAACAAAAAATAAATAAAACAGTGAAGCATGGTGGTGGCAGTATCCTGCTTTGGGGCATGATGCTGCCATCATACCCCAAGCTGGAACAGCTTGAACAGGGCCCTTGGTGAAGGTAGAGGGATTTATGAACAGTTCCAAATAATAGTAAATATTGGCACAAAACCTTCAAGCTTCTGCTAGAAAGCCGAACATGAAGACTAAAGGTAATCTTTCATCAGGACCCAAAGCATACATCCAAATCAAGGAATGGCTTCACTAGAAGAGAATTAACGTTTTGGAATGACCCACCCCCGAAACTAAATAGAAAATCTGTGAAGTAATCTGAAGAGGGCATGACCGCCGCCTTGGTTCCCGCTTTTTGCTCTGGGGGGGTTCCCTTTTGGGGGAGGGGGGGGGGGCGGGTGAGGCTTGGAATCGTGGATGGAGGATAGCGACCTTTAGGCACGCCCTTTGCATGATCTTCATCTCTATTTATTAGAATGGCCATGAGTAGCTCACACCACAGAGCTTCCATGGCAGGACCTACATATTATACTTTATTACGTCCAACAAGTGAGTACTGGCCAAAAAATCTTTTTACATGGCCCCTTGTAATAGACTTTTTGTTTGTTCCTCTATATCTTGATGAACACTTAACTTTTATGTTGTGTATCTATCTTTACACCCTGCTGCAGATTCCTGATATAATAGGTTCTATCTACCCCACATTTACCCAGGAAAACTCTGCAGCCCATCGCTCATTAGACACACATTACGTTCGCCCAGTGGCTTACTACATTCATCCAGACAGCCCAGGTAATCGGTAATCCCCCTTTCTTCCCTTGTTTTGTTTTTCCTCCCTTTCTCCTTCCTGTTTGTCTGTTTTTATTCTTTCCCCCTTTTTCCTCCCCCCTTTTTTTTCTTTTCTTTTTCTTTTTCCTTTTACTTTATCTTTTTTCATTCCTTCTTTTCACTCTCATTTCACTTCACCTCACTATCACACACTTCACTACATTCGTGTTTTCCTTGTACACCTGGCTTTTCTTTCTCTACACATCTATTCTGTCTTTGGTTCTATCTCTATGCCCACACATTTCACATCTCAAACACAAAAACCCCCCTTCCTTCCCCTTCCACCTTTCATGCACTCATTCCTGTCTTAGTGCATGTCCATGCAACATTCCATTTTTCTTTAACTTTTTCACACACTTTTCACCTCACACATTTTCTCCACTCACATCTTCCTTTTACTCCACTTATCCTACTCTCCCCATTTCACCTTCTCGTCTCACTTTTCGTTCACCTACCCACTTGTCTTCACCCCCCTTCCCTGTTGACTATCTGTTTGCTTGGCCACCTAGATTGCAATCATTATCATGATGGGGTATCTTTTCTTCCCCTTAGGTCTGTCCGATCCTGCGTGGGTGGCCTATTCTTTATTTGGTCGGGCACGGCCCTCCTCCCGTCCCGTCCTGCTTGGTCCCCCCCTTTTCCTCCCCGCTCCCCTCCGGCAGCGATGCGGGGCCCTTGTGGGCCTGGGGGTTTGTTCTTACCTTTCCCACGACCTGGTCTATGTTTCCATCCTGACCCCCCCCCCCCCAGGTACCCCTTGGAAGTCTCCCATCCTTGACGTCCAGCTTTCGGTTCTGATTCCCGACATTCACCCTGGTTAACTATACATACTCTTTAACCACATGCCCACCGCCCTAAAGGGAAAGTACGTCCTATTTTTAAAAATGGATATCTCGATAACGGCAGCAGCTGCTGCCACAACCGAGGTATCCATCTTTGAAGTGGGCGGTTCTGTACACGATAACGCCGGTCTCCGCGGCGGATTCGCCGCGAGATCGCCATTATCGGTGGCGGGAGAGCGCCCCCCCCCTCCCGCAGCTTACCGTAGCCGTCGGTAGCGGCGGAGGCAATCGGGTCTGTTCGGCTCCTCAGCGGGGATACAAATGAGGGAAAAAAATCGCCCCACCCGTTCCCATAGCTCTGCTGGGCGGAAGTGCCGTCAAAACGTCAGTCCCGCCCAGCGTCTTAAAGAAACATTTTTTTTTCTGACATTTGAAAAAAATCACAGTTTGATTTTTTTTGCATACAAGTCTAAATATGAGATCGAAGGTCTTTTTGACCCCAGATCTCATATTTAAAAGGAACTGTCATGCTTTTTTCTATTACAAGGGATGTTTACATTCCTTTTAATAGGAATAAAAGTAATCAATTTTTTTATTTTTTTATTTCAGTGTAAAAAATTATAAACTAAATTAAAGAACAATTTTTTTTTTAAAACGCCCCGTCCCGACTAGCTCGCGCACAGAAGCGAACGCATACGCGAGTAGCGCCAGCATATGAAAACGGTGTTCAAACTACACAAGTGAGGTATCGCCGCGATCGTTAGAGCGAGAGCAATAATTCTAGCCCTCCTCTGTATCTAAAATGCAACCTGTAGAATTTTTTAAACGTCGCCTATCGAGATTTTTAAGGGTAAAAGTTTGACGCCATGCCACGAGCGAGCACATTTTTTAAGCGTGACATGTTGGGTATCATTTTACTCGGCGTAACATTATCTTTCACAATATATAAAACAATTGGGCCAAATTTATTGTTGTCTTACTTTTTAATTAAAAAAAGTGATTTTTTTCCAAAAAAAATGCGCTTGTAAGACCGCTGCGCAAATACGGTGTAACAAAAAGTATTGCAATGTCTGCCATTTTATTCTCTAGGGCATGGGTCTTCAAACTACGGCCCTCCAGTTGTTCAGGAACTACAATTCCCATAATGCCTAGTCATGTCTGTGAATGTCAGTGTGTTACAATGCCTCATGGGATGTATAGTTCTACAACATCTGGAGGGCCGTAGTTTGAGGATCCCTGCTCTAGGGTGTTAGAAAAAATATATATATAATGTTTGGGGATTTTAAGTAATTTTCTAGCAAAAAAACTGTTTTAGTCAACGAATCTGAAAAAAAGGGATTTTTAAATACAGCTTACCTGTAAAATCCTTTTCTTGGAGTACATCACGGGACACAGAGCGGCATATTCATTACTATATGGGTTATATGGAGTACCTTCAGGTGTGGACACTGGCAATCTCAAACAGGAAGTCCCCTCCCTATATAACCCCCTCCCCTAGAGGGAGTCCCTCAGTTTTGTAGCAAGCAGTATGCCTCCCAAAATGTTTCCCCAAAAGAGGGGTGGGAGCTCTGTGTCCCGTGATGTACTCCAAGAAAAGGATTTTACAGGTAAGCTGTATTTAAAAATCCCTTTTTCTTTCTCGTACATCACGGGACACAGAGCGGCATATTCATTACTATATGGGATGTCCGAAAGCAATGCTTTAATGAGGGGAGGGAGACATCTTCCAAAGAAGGATTCAATTTAGAGGTATACTCAAATAATAATAATAATTCCAACTTAGTCAAGAAAAAACTTTTTTTTTTTTTTTTTCTTTTTTACAACCAAGGGTGCCTCTGATCCCGAGGATCTTAAACTGCAGCCTGTAGTACTGCCTGTCCAAAGGCAGAATCCGCATTCCTTCTCACGTCTAGTTGATAAAACTTTGTAAACGTGTGGACTGATGACCACGTCGCCGCCTTGCATATCTGAGCCATAGAGATCTGATGGTGTGCTGCCCAGGAGGCGCCCATGGCCCTGGTAGAATGGGCCTTTACCGACAAAGGAGGAGGCAACCTCTTCAAACCGTAGGCTTGAATGATTAATTGTCTAATCCATCTCGAGATGGTGGATTTTGCAGCTGCCTGCCCCTTCTTGGGGCCATCTGGTAGAACACATCTGTTTTCCGGATCTTTTCTGTAGCTTTAAGATAGGCCTTCATGGCCCGGACAATATCCAAGGTATGCAGCAACCCCTCCTTTCTAGATGTGGGTTTTGGAAAGAAGGATGGAAGTACCAAATCCTGGTTCAAGTGAAAATTGGATATAACCTTTGGTAGAAAGGAAGGATGGGGCCGGAGAACTGCCCTGTCCTTATGTAGAACGAGATATGGTTCCTTACACGATAAGGCTGCTAATTCTGACACTCTCCTGGCCGAAACTATGGCGACCAAGAAAACCAACTTTCTTGTCAGTAAGACTAAAGGAATCTCAGCCAACGGCTCAAAGGGTTGTTTCTGTAGAGTGGACAGGACAAGATTTAAGTCCCATGGACAAATTGGTGACTTGACAGGAGGATTAATACGCAAGACCCCCTGTATGAAGGTCTTTACCAGCGAGTGGGTGGCCAGCGGCCTCTGAAACCACACTGACAGAGCTGAAATCTGTCCCTTGATTGTGCTTAATGCCAGGCCTTTATCCACTCCTAGCTGGAGAAAACTTAACACCCTATCAATAGTATATTTGCGGGAATTCCATCTTTTGGATTCACACCAGCCTACGTAGTTCCTCCACACCCTGTAATAAATCACCCTGGAGACCGGCTTTCTAGCCCTAATCAGGGTAGGCATTACCTGCCTAGACAGACATCTACCCCTGAGAATCAGGGATTCAGCCTCCAGGCCGTCAAATTTAGACGCTGTAATGTAGGGTGGAGGATCGGGCCTTGTGAGAGTAGGTCTGGTTGTAGAGGAAGAGTCCAAGGGTCTCCCACTGCCATCTTCAGGACTAGTGAGTACCAAGTCCTCCGGGGCCAAGCCGGAGCTACTAGAATGACTGGCTTGTGCTCCACTCTGATCTTGCGCAACAGGCGAGGGAGTAACTGTAGTGGAGGGAATGCATATAGAAGTTTGAATTGATGCCAAGGGCAAACCAACGCATCGGTTCCGCAGGCCATCGGATCCCTCGCTCGAGACACGAACCTGTCTAGTTTCTTGTTGAACCTGGATGCCATTATATCTACGTCCGGCATTCCCCACCTCTGGCAGATTGTCTGAAAGACCTGGGGATGCAGAGACCACTCCCCTGGCAACAGACTCTGGCGACTTAAGAAGTCTGCCTGCAGGTTGTCCACTCCGGGAATGAATATCGCCGAAATGCAGGGTACATGAACCTCTGCCCACTGAAAAATCAAGCTCACCTCCCTCTGAGCGGCCTGACTCCTGGTTCCCCCTTGGTGGTTTATGTATGCCACCGCCGTGGCATTGTCTGACTGGATTCTCACCGGGAACCCCTTTAATCTGGAGGTCCATGCCAGAAGGGCTAGGCGAGCAGCTCTGATCTCCAAGATATTGATGGGGAGCTGCCTCTCTGTTTTCACCCAAGTTCCCTGGCGAGAGAACCCCTCGAAGACCGCCCCCCAGCCTGCCAGGCTGGCATCTGTGGTAACTACCTTCCAGACAACAGGGCTGAAGGATTTTCCCTTTAGAAGATTCTGAGGGTTCAACCACCAGGCCAGGCTTTGTCGGACCCTTGATGATAGCGTCAAAGGGGACTCTAAGGCATGTGCTCTCTTGCCCCAGGCTGCTAGAATGGCTGCCTGTAGGACGCGAGTGTGGATCTGAGCATATGGTACTGCCTCGAACGTGGCCACTAGCTTGCCTAGTAATCGCATACACAGGCGAATAGTTGGTCTTTTCTTGCTTAGAACCAACTGAACCAACCCCTTGATAGCCTCGATCTTTACAAGGGGCAGGAACACCCTTTGCTGTTCTGTGTCTAACCTCATGCCGAGGTATTACAACTGCTTTGTAGGCTGGAACGCTGACTTTCCCCGGTTTAGGACCCAGCCGAATCCTTCGAGGTACCGAACCGTGAGGTTTACTGCCTGTTGCAGACACGGCCGTGAGTGATCTATGATTAAAAGGTCGTCCAAGTATGCTAGGACTGTGACCCCTTGGATCCTTAAATTGGCCAGAACTGGGGCTAGGATCTTCGTGAATACCCGGGGGGCCGTGGCCAGCCCGAAGGGGAGCGCCCTGAATTGGAAGTGTCGCTGCCCCACCGCGAAGCGTAAAAATCTTTGATGCGACTGAAAGATTGGTACATGAAGGTAAGCATCCTTTATGTCTATGGAGGCCAGAAAATCGTCCCTCTGAAGCGCGGCAGCTGCTGACCGGATGGATTCCATCCGGAAGGAACGAACCCTTAGGTAACCGTTTAACCTCTTTAGGTCCAAGATTGGCCTGACATCGCCGTTGGGCTTTGGTATGACAAAGAGATTGGAATAGAAACCTAGCCCTTGCTCTTGGGCTGGCACCTCTATTATTACGTCCTGGCAAAGCAGGTGATCCAAAGCTGCCAGCATTGAGGCCTTCCTTGCTGGATCCTTTGGTAGCCTTGACTCTTGAAAATGAGGCGGAGGACACTTTAGAAACTCCAGTCTGTAGCCTGTGGTTACAGACGCCCGGACCCATTTGTCGGGGATCTTGGCTTCCCAAACTTCTGAGAAGAAACGAAGCCTTCCCCCCACCCGCGAGAGTGGGGGCGCCCCTTCATAAGGCAGACTTAGGGGCCGTCTTTGTCGGCTTGCGATACCATGGCCTCTTACCCCCAGGGGCCTGTCCCTGCGATCTACTGTTAACGTTGGATCGTGCAGGCGGCCGTCGATACTGCCTGGAATTTGAGGGCCCTGAGACAGGAAAGAGCTGCCTTTTAAATGTAGGACCCCGGAATGTCTTTTTGACCGGTAAAAGGGTACTTTTGCCACTTGAAATAGTCTGAATGTATTTATCCAGATCCTCCCCGAAGAGTCGTCCTCCATGGAAGGGAAACCCTGCCAGAAGCTTTTTGCATGGGGGCTCCGCCGCCCAGTTCTTCAACCATAAGAGCCTTCTCATGTGCACCAAAAATAGTGATAAACGAGAGGCCTGCTGGATGGAATCTTTTATAGCATCTACAGCAAAACACAGAGCTCTGGGAATGTCAGAAAACTCTTCTGCTTGTTGGGTAGGCATGTCCTTTAACATTTCTTTTGTCTGGTCCTTTAACGCCTGACAAACTCCAATTGCAGCCACAGCTGGCTGTACCACTGCTCCTGCCGTAGCAAAGGATGCTTTTAAAAGTGTCTCTAACCGTTTATCAACCGGATCTTTAAACATATGTATGTTTTCCACCGGGCAAGTTAGTGATTTATTCACACATGAGATGGCTGCATCCACTACTGGGAGCCTCCACCTCTTGGAGAATTTTTCCTCCATGGGGTAAATGACCGCAAATCTCTTCGGTGGCAGAAAAATCCTGTCCGGCCGTACCCAATCCCGAAAGATCAATTCCTCCAAGAGAGGATGGACCGGAAAAACTGCGTTGCTTAACGGAGCTTTCAAAGAGCCCAGAGAGGATACCGGAGGAACTTGAGGCTCTGGCAATGGTAAACTAAATGCCGAGCGGACCATGTCCGTCAAAGACTGTACCCACAGGCTCTCTGTCTGGGAGTCTGAAAATGGTTCCTCAGAGGTAGATCCCTCAATCCCTGAACCCTCTTGGTTCAGGTCTAGTTGATCCTCCTGCGATTCCAATTCCTCCGGAGAGAGAATTTCAGCATCTGAGGATACACCTCTTGGTGATGGGGATCTAACCCGTTTCTTACCAGGAATAGCTCTAGCGATCAATGCTGCTATTCTCTCTTCTAGCCCCCCTAGGGATACGGCTAGCATCTCCTCTGTGATAAACACAGGGCTGGGCTGATCTGGGCCAGCCTCCGCACCAGATCCCCCTAATGGCTCATCCAAGGCGCCCTTTATGGGAATAAGTTGCGGGGAAAGTATCGGCATATCATCAGAATCAGAGGGGGAACCCCTTTGTTTTTTGGTCTTTTTTGTACCCTTTGACCCCGAACCTTTGGAAGCCATAATACAAAATCGAGGGACTCCGCCAACAACAACAGACTGTAGTGGCCAGGAGTACAAAACTAGAGCTTAGGGGACAATAGATAACTAATGCCCAAAAACTGATGGGGCCCCGTATGTTTTTTTTTTTTTTTTAAATATATATAAGTTTTTCTTTTTCTTTTTTTTTTTTTTTTTTCAAACATACAGTGACCCCAAACTTAGTTTGCCAGCCTCCAACCTGCTGCAAAAAGGGGAATTTCTTGGCTTAACAAAAAAGGCATTGGAACAAAGTCCAGCATGTACTACCCCTCTTCCGCCACCGGGAGTCACTGTTCTGCCGCTCTGCGTCCTCTCCCTCTGAGATCAGCCTCAGACTGAGTACTGACAATGCCTGCTGATCTATAACAGCACAAGGCGCGCCCCTGTATGACGCTGCAGGCACGCCCCCCCCGCCCTCCTCTCTGAACGGCGCGAAAAACGTCTATAAGACGTGCGCGCGCACGTATGCCGGAACAGGAGGACCATGGAGGAGCCGCGCTGCTGGAGACCCAGGACTGCAGTATCAGGCGGCAGATTCAAACCCCCGGCCAGGTAGGACTCTCCAAAAGGCCCCATAGGGATCCTTACCAGTCCTAGGAAGAAAGCAGCAGGTTAGCTAGCAACACCATTCTTAGACAGGGGAACCTAGTGATGGGGGAAAAGGGATCATCCTGTCTTTCTCAGACATAGTGAGCAAGGTTGCCAATGCAGAGCATACTTAGGCTACCCCCCTTTTAGGTTACCCCGGAGAGCCTGCTGTCGAACCAAGTCACGCAGGCTCCCCCTTACCTGCTCCATGCTGCAGGATGTTTGTCCAGCAAAACGATCCAATCATCTCCCATCTCCGTGGGTAGCGTAGTAGACCTTCAGGCCCTGGGGTCCTATGAAGGTACCCACTGTCCTGGACCTATATAGCACCCTGGCAAACAGGAACTTATGGTTTTTACAAACTCCAAGTCCTGGGCCCAGGGTCCAGCCCTCCAAAGAGGAGCATTATAGGCAAAACCCCACGGTTTGGGGCCCGGGTACTGTCCACTTTGGCACTGAGGCTCCTTGGACAGATCCGGTTAGCCCGCCCTTAATCCCAAGGATGTGGAGCAAAGCTATTCCGTGACCAACACCTAAGACACTGGCGAAAAAACTGAGGGACTCCCTCTAGGGGAGGGGGTTATATAGGGAGGGGACTTCCTGTTTGAGATTGCCAGTGTCCACACCTGAAGGTACTCCATATAACCCATATAGTAATGAATATGCCGCTCTGTGTCCCGTGATGTACGAGAAAGAAACTGGCTCGGTGGTCAAGTGGTTAATGTCTAACTATGATTGTACTCGATTAGTATTATACACATATGTTTGTTTAACAAATCTTATGTATATATAAATTCTTATTTTCCTACATAGAACTTATGCCTGCAAACTTGCTTCCCCCTGAAGAGGACCCATGCCAGCAAAAGGGTCGAAACGCGTCGGGTCTCTGCGCATAAGCTAATATAATCATATTGCTCTATCCATACTTACTGATTGTTTTCTAATGTTTACATTATACTTTTTTATCCATGCTCTAATATGTACCAGATGGTTTTCCCATCCTGTAATCAATTTTTTTTTTATCAAATAACATAATTATTCTAATATACAATTTTTATTGAATTACTACCAGCTGCTACTCAAAGCCCCCAGGGGTACACTCTTTTCTTCAAAAATCCATTCAGGGGTGTGCAGCACCTTAATCCACTATATGTATCATCATTTCCTTGCTGAAGAGGAAAGGTAATCTTTCATCAGGACCCAAAGCACACATCCAAATCAAGGAATGGCTTCACTAGAAGAGAATTAACGTTTTGGAATGACCCACCCCCGAAACTTAATAGAAAATCTGTGGAGTAATCTAAAGAGGGCTGTGCACAGGTGATGCCCTCGCAATCTGACAGATTTGGAGAGTTTTTTGCAAAGAGAGTGGGCAAATATGGTCGAGATGTGCCATGCTGAAAGACTCCAACCCAAAAAGACTGAGTGCGGTAATAAAATCAAAATGTGCTTCAAAATTTTAGCTTAACCATTTAAAGATGCAATGTCCGCCAGCCACCCATGATCATTCCTCAAAGGCAGAATGGGGATCTGCCTATGTGAACAATGCGGATCCCCATTCTGAGTAGAGGAGGGGAGAGGTAGAAAGAGAAAAAGAATGAGAGAAATAAAGAACAAGAGAAAGAGAAAAACGAGAGAAAGAAATCAGGTACAGCAATCTCTCTACTCCCAGTCAGTCCGTCCCCCTGACAGTTAGAAAGCACCTCCCTAGGGTACACTTGACCCTTTTGACCACCCCTTGTGTTAACCCCTTCCCTGCCAGTACCATTTCTACAGTGTATGTTTATAGCATTGATCACTGTAATGTGTCATTTGTCACCAAAAAGTGTCACTTGGGGTCAGATTTGTCCGCCGCAATGCCACAGTCCCACTAAAAATGGCTAAATAAAAAGACCCTCAATTTTCCCCCTATTTTATAGACGCTATAAATTTTGCCCAAACCAATCGCTTATTGGGCTTTTTTTTTTAACCAAAAACATGTAGAATACATACTGGCCGAAACTGATAGCAAAAAGTAAGAAACAAGCCCCTCTACCTCAAAAATTGAAGATTTTTGGTTTATAGCATAAAAAATAAACTGCAGAAGGTGACCAAATGTCACCAAAAGAAAGCTCTATTTTTAGGGAACAAAGGACGTCAAATTTGGGTACAGCGTTACAAATCCGTGCAATTGTTGGTTAAAATAACACACTGCCATATCGCAAAAAATGGCCTGGTCATCAAAGAGGTTGTAAACCCTCAAGGTTTAAGGTGAAATGCGTCAATGCATTAACACAAAAAAACTCCTGTCATGCAGCAGCCCCCCTGAGCCCCCTTTTACTTACCCAATCCCTGTAATTTCGTTGGGAAAGAGCTAACCAGCTCTGGCTAGTGTATTGTGTCCTGATTGGATAGATTGATAGGAGCGCAGCCATTGGCTCCTCAAACTTAGTGATGCCGGGGGGATATGTAGGGCTAAGACATGCTGTATGTCTATAGACGCAGCAGCAGGACTTGGGTGCGTGCCCAAATGGGTGTCCCGAAGGAGTGCGCTTCTCCGATAAGACTCTCGAGAACAGGAGGAGCCACCAGCACCCCAGCCCAGTCCCCACCCCACGCAGGGACCCCAAAAGAGGAGGATCAGGGCAACTCTATGCAAAACAAACTGCACAGAGGAGGAAAGTATATGTTTTTTATAAAAATAAAAAAAAGTAGATTTAGTAACCCGTTAAGGGGGTAAATCCTTCCAGGCTGAAGTGGTTAAGGGTGCGCACACATTTTTCAGCCATATTTTATTTTTACATCCCTCCACCTAAAAGTTTTCAGTTTGTTGTTCAACCAAGTTGTACAGTCTATAGGTCACATTAAATGGTGAAAAAAGTTCTGAAATTATTTATCTTCGTCTTTTTTTTTACATCACAGAAACCCAAAATCTTAAAAAGGGGTGTGTAGACTTTATATCCATGGTAATTTACAAAACAGCAATTCAGTTTTTGCCGTGTCAGTCAGGCACTGCATAAAGAAGAACTCATAACAAGAGTCCTGTGACCAGTGTAAAATTCCACCAAGGTGACCTTTAATGACTGCTGCTGAAGAAACTTTCAACAAGGGATTGCCTCACTGACTAGTTTAACAGGTAAATACAAGGTTACATGCAGTTGGGATACTTAACCCCTTCACTTGTAATAGAAAAGCAAACCGAAAACGCAATGAATCAAAGAGCCTGTCTGTAAATGAGAACCGTTTACAAAGGCTTTTTTTTTTTAAGCCCAACTACAGGATTTAACAAAATATTTTACTTGGATCAAGATGGTCCAAACAAACCATTTCCTTCCTTCTGAAAAGCTCTATATAAACTGCTACATACAGTATAAAGCGCTGTGTTCCAGCAGCGGCACAAAGACTTCAAATGTCCTATTTCTGCAACAAAACAGAGTGCTGATCTGCCATTTCACCATTATCTTTGCATTTTATGAATACAAGGCCTCCTCTGATTGGCTGAGACAGACATCATGCAATCACTTTTCTGACTCAGCCAAGGAAGCCTTGTAATTTATTCATAAAATACAAAGTTTTCTGTGATCAGCACCCAACCCGACAGTGCTCAGAGCGGGTGCATGCATTAGTGAAAGAAATAGTTCAGTTGGACTAGCTTGGCTCAAATTTGACATTAAATGAAACCTGGGGGTATGGCTTTAAGACATAAATGCAAAAAATAAGTGTGCAACCTGTAAATCAATATATTGCTATATAAAGTGCTCTTCAAAGAAAAGTCCACTTTTGAAAGTGTCAAAAAGAGAAAAAAAATAATCCACAAGTACTCTTATTGTGAATTATACAACATCCATGCTTTAAATGCTGCCCTCTCCAACAAGAAAGGAATTATGTGCCTCTTACCAGAAGGAATGGATCCCAGATGGGGATCACACACGCTTTATTATAATTAAGAAATCAGCTGCGATGTTCCACTTCAAAACTCCAGGAGGAATGCTCCCTCTTAGTGAGATATGGATATAACCTGTATAAGAGATATATGTTCCTGGTTCTACCGATCATCCTGTTAGGCCCCTTTCACATTTATACGACTTGTCTCACAATTTTGTACTGCAAAATCGTATGACAAGCCATTCTCCATGATTTTCAATGAACACCATTCATACTGGCACGATTTTAAGTAGTGCCGACTTCAAAGTAGTCCCTGCACTACTTTGGTCCGATTTTGATGCCACTTACACAGGCATTCATTGAAATCGCAGCCGCGAATCGCGGCAAAATCGCGCCCCGCGAATCGCGGTAAAATCGCGCGACTTTAAAGTAGTACAAGTGTGAAAGGGACCTTACATGTGCTCTCCGGCAAAGATTTCCAGAAGGGAGAGACTTCATAGTGCAGTATGTAAAAACTGACATTTAACCACTTTAGCCCCGGACCATATTGCTGTCCAAAGACCAGAGCACTTTTTGTGATTCGGCACTGCGTCGCTTTAACTGACAATTGCGCGGTCGTGCGACGTGGCTCCCAAACAAAATTGGCGTCCTTTTTTTCCCACAAATAGAGCTTTCTTTTGGTGGTATTTGATCATCTCTGCGGTTTTTATTTTTTGCGCTATAAACAAAAATAGAGCGACTATTTTGAAAAAAATGCATTTTTTACATTTTGCTATAATAAAAATCCCAAAAAAGATATAAAAAAACTTTTTTTCCTCAGTTTAGGCCGATACGTATTCTTCTACATATTTTTCGTTAAAAAAAAATCGCAATTAGCGTTTATTAATTGGTTTGCGCAAAATTTATAGCGTTTACAAAAAAGGGGGTCGTTTTATGGCATTTTTATTATTATTTTTTTTACTAGTAATGGCGGCGATCAGCGTTTTTTTTTTTCGGTACTGCGATATTATGGTGGACACATCGGACACTTTTGACACATTTTTGGGACCATTGGCATTTTTATAGCGATCAATGCTATAAAAATGCATTGTATTACTATAAAAATCCCATTGGCAGTGAAGGGGTTAACACTAGGGGGCGGGGAAGGGGTTAAGTGTGGTCCTGGTGTGTTCTAACTGTATGGGGGGGTGGCCTCACTAGGGGAAGTCACTGATCTTCTGTCCATACATTGTATGGACAGAAGATCAGCGTTTCCCCCGCTGACAGGAACGAAAGGTATGTGTTTACACACATACCTCCCGTTCCCCGCTCTGTAACGAGCAATCGCGGGTGCCCGGCGGTGATCGTACCCGCTGGGCACGCGCGCGCCGCTGCGCGCAAAAAGCTGCTAAAGGGAGGACGTACAGCTACGTGCTCCCGCGTAGCAGTGCCACCGTCCCGCAGTAATATGACGGCGGGCGGTCGGCAATCAGTTAAAATATCATATTGCACTGGTGCATGCTGATGTTAGATTAAAGCTCCACCCGACGCCTTAGCCGTGATCTCCTCCACTCCCAGCCCAAGTGGAAACGCGCTGGCTGGAGCTTTATTCTGTGATCTCACCACGCACCAGCCTGCAGGACGAGGTCCGCGACTGTTTATCTGCCTTTTTACATTTGATTTCTTGCAAGTGCAATATGATAATGTAAAAAGGCAGCCAAAACAAACAGCCACGGTGATGTCACAGTATAAAGCTCCAAACGCGATTCCCCATGAGAGGCATAGACTGGGAATGAAAGCCGTCACAGCCTCCCATTTCCAGTCAATGCCTCTTACTGGGAAAGTCATCGGGTGGAGCTTTATTATCTGATATTACCATGCACCAGCCTGCAGGACGAGGTCCGTGGCCGTTTGTCTTATCTGACTTTTTACGTTTGATTTCTTGTAAGAGCAATACGATATTTTAAACAAAATGTTAGTTTTTACATACTGCACTATAAAGTCTCTTCCGTCCTGAAATCTGTGTGCCGGAGAGCACATCTAAGAGGATGATTAGTGGAACCAGGAACATAGGAGATAATCTAGTATTCAGGTTATATCCATATCCCACTAAGAGGGAGCATTCCTACTGGAGTTTTGAGGGCGAATATAGCAGCCGATTTGTAATTGTAACAAAGCGTGTGTGATCCCCATCATCTGGGATCCATTCCTTCTGGTAAGAGGCGCATAATTCCTTTCTTGTGGGAGAGAGCATCATTTAAAGCATGGATGTTGTTGAATTCACAATAAGAGCACTCATGAACTTTCTCTTTTTGACACTTTGATTTGAATTTCACTAATGCAACTTAAAAAGGTGAAACTAATATTTGAGATAGACTCATTACATGCAACGCAAGAGAGTTCAAGTCGTGATTTGTCATAATTGTGATGATTATGGCTTACAGCTCATGAAAACCCCAATTCCACAATCTCAGAAAATGTTATTACATGCAATCAATAAAACAAGGATTGTACATGGAATATTAGACCTCTGAAAAGTATAAGCATGCATATGTACTCGGTATTTGGTTTGGCCCCCTTTTGCAGCAATTATTGCCTCAATGCGGCGTTGCATTGAAGCTAGCAGCCTGTGGCACTGTTGAGGTGTTGTGGAAGACCAGGATGCTTCAATAGCGGCCTTTAGCTCTTCTGCATTGTTCGGTCTCATGTCTCATCTTTCTCTTGGCAATGCCCCATAGATTCTCTATGGGGCTCAGGTCAGACAAGTTTGCTCCCCAATCAAGCATAGTAATCCCACGGTCATTTTACCAGGTTTTGGTGCTTTTGGCAGTGTGGGCAGGTGCCAAGTCCTGCTGGAAAATTAAGCCAGCAACCCCATAAAGCTTGTCTGCGGAAGGAAGCATGAAGTGCTCCAAAATTTCTTGGTAGACAGCTGCGTTGACCCCGGACTTGATGAAGCACAGTGGACCAACACCAGCAGATGACAGGCTCCCCAAATCAATAGACTGTGGAAACTTCACACTAGACTTCAAGCATCTTGCAGTGTGCGACTATTCTTCCTACATACTCTGGGTCCTTGGTTTCCAAATGAGATGCAAAATTTGCTCTCATCAAAAAAGACTTGACCACTGAGCAATAGACCAGGTCTGTTTTTTTTAGCCCAGGTAAGACTCTTCTGACTTTGTTGTTGAGAAGTGGCTAGACAAAAGGAATATGACATTTGAAGCCAATGTCCAGGATGCGCCTGTGTGTGGTGGCTCTTGATGCACTGACTCCAGCTTCAGTCCAGTCCTTGTGAAAGTCCAACACTTTTGAATGGTCTTTTCCCGACAGTCCTCTCCAGGCTGAGAGTCATCCCTGCTGCTTGTGCACCTTCTTCCACATATTTCCCTTTCACATAACCTTCTATTAATGTGCTTTGATACAGCACTTTGGAAACATCCAACTTATTTTGCAATTAACTTTTGAGGCTTTCCCTCCTTATGGAGGGTGTCAATAATGGTTTTCTGCACAACTGTCAGGTCAGCAGTCTTTCCCATGATTGTGATTCCTACTGAACCAGACTGAGAGACCATTTAATCACTTAAGGACCCCTTCACGCCGATATACGTTGGCAGAATGGCACGGTCAAGCCCAGCCCACCTCATCAAATCAGGGAAGGTTTTGTATTCCTTAGGTCAGCCTTTTTCAACCAGAGAGTGACTTATGGTTCTTTAGGGGTGCCTTGAAAAAAAAAAAATGACTAAAAATTGCCTGTGGGTGAAGAGAAACACTGCAATACTAGTCCATATCAGTGTGCAAATATCTTGATTTTTAAGAAAAAAAAAAAAACGTTATATTGGATGTCCTATGTGTATGGATGCTGCTGCAATGTGTGAAATTCGTTCAGTTTTTTACATTTTTGAATGGGGTACCTCAATATTGTATAGAAATAAAAAGGGTGCCACAACTGGACTTTCCTAAGGCAGTGGTTTTTGATCCATCAAAGTGTTCTCGAAAAGTGGTTGTAAACCCCAAGAAAAAAAAAACCTGCAAGACAGAGGCATAATGAGCTAGTATGCATAGCATACCAATTCCTTATGTATTACTTATCTCAGATCCGAAGCCCCTGCAGCCGTCCTCTGGCCGACATATGTCCAGGTGCCTACGGCCGAGTATCGCGGATTCGGCGCCGTGATTGGCCGGAGCCGTGATGACGGCACTTCCGCGTATGCGTGCGGGAACTGCCGGTACTGCACATGGACTGAAGCAACAGTACATACGTGCCATTGCTTCAGTTTGCCCCAGTGCGCATGTGCCAATGAAATCGGCACATGCAGGGGGACAGGGGACATCTCCTAAAACGTGCAGATTTAGGAGATATCCTACAGGCTTACCTGTAGCATAAAGTGGTTTAAAGGATTTGCCTGTGCCGCGTGAGACCACCTGTGCTGACTAAGCAACAGGGCAGCCGCTGCACTTGGGACCCGAATGCTAGTGGCGATCTCGGTTATAGTGGCGATTACTACCTTCCACATGGATTGTCCAGGTTTTACACATGCATACTTACAATATTCACTGTCACAGTGTGATAAGCAAGCCCTAAGTGGCAAGATGACTACCTGATTCTATTAATACAGCCTAAATGGATAAACAAAAAAAGTCAGCCATTAACATTAATAGCCACAAAATGTATGTGCACCCATTCAATGTTGGAATCACTTATTAAAGGCAATGCTTTAATCCTAAAGTTAGGTCTATCTAAATTCGAAATAAAATTTCAGGGGCATACAAAAAGAGGATTTTTTTTAGCCAAAGACCTTAATGCACATCTTGTGTTTCAACAATTTTGAAAATAAATTGCAGGTTGGCTTGGAGAATAATACAATGTAGACATACAACACTGCTAGATACAACATTCACCATTTCCCCCCCCCCACCAGGATAAAAGAAACATGACCACTTATGCAATTTGTCCTCAGGAAAGGCAATGAAGGTCGAAAAGCAACATTAGACTTGTCTGTTCAGTTCATATTGAGTTCCAGGTATCATTACATAACTGTTCAATTATGCCATACAGTCTTTCCTAGTAAAAGTAGTGTTTGCCCCCAGCTGCATTGTATGCTTTTCCCTAATGTATTGTCATATGCTGTAATATGAAGTGGAAAATCACATGACAAAGCAAAGGCCACTCACTTAAGCAGCTCCAGGGTTTTATGGTCCAACAGCAGCCGTGCATTGCCAGTCAAGTCCAGTTCTTGTAGCTTGGGAGGGAGAGTTTCAGGCAATGTAATTTCACTCAGTTCGTTGCAACTCAAGTCCACACACTAAGATGTAGAAAAATAAAGTTTAAATTAGCCATCTTCGATTTTAAAATGATGTAGGTCAGCAAGTCTTGCTACTGCATAAGTGGTCATGAAATTTACCAGCAAATTGCAAAGTATTAGTCTGTAAAGACAACATTAAGGTCTCATGCATGCTCATGGGACAGTAAGAAGTGCAAATGAGCTGAAGTGTAAAACACTTATCCAAAGAGCTGTGGGTGGTGCATACTATTGGTCATAGAAGTGCATGGCTGTTTGTGCTTGTACTCAGGTATACGCATTTGCTTTCTTGTATCTGTATTTACAAGTGCATGCACGTATGACATATTTCCAAATGTGAAAGTTCTGTGTTCAGGAAATACCTCTCTTGCAAGTGACAATGCAAGAAAGCATAGATGTTCACCCGCATACAGTCATTCACTTCTATGGTTGGCTGTACACATCACCTGCGCCTCCTCACCATACTTCTCTGCATTAGCCCTAAACATGTTGCAGTACTTGCTAAATAAGCACTGTTGTGTTCTTTTAATATTTCCCTGAAAACCATTTTTCATAACTGTTACATTTTCTTCTTTTCCCTATTTGGGTTCAGTGGCTTAAAATGTAATGCCTCTACTGTTTTCCAATGATGCACATTTTACAACAGTGTATATTTCAGCAAGTACCACAGACAGGTCAAGTTTTCTAGAATTTCCTTATATGCTGTAAAATCTTCTAGTATGCAATAAAAAAAAAAACCTGGTGCTTTTCTTCAGATTCTACAACCATCAATATAAGTAAAATGCTATACACAGATGTACTAGTATAAATGGCAACTGCTTCTGCATGGGCCTTTATGCGTGTAAGGTATATTTCCGCAAACTCAAAAAAGTGGTAAATTTGCAAGGGTAAGGGCCAGTTCACCCCAGAATGCACACGCTCCAGTTTTGAAAGTCCATGTATTTGAATGAGCTGCAAAACATACTGGGAAACTAAAGTAGTATTGCAAGCACTACTTTTTCAGAAAATGCTGCACCAAACCCCCAAGATACTGTGGCGCTATGTGATTTGGCTGACAAATGCACAGCGTTTGCAAGATGCCTTTGGGGTGACAATAATCCAATTCATTGACACTTGCACGCTCTCACAAGGCAGAGTGTTCATATTCGGTGCGGAAACATGCATGGGACCATTCTTTTCTGCACCACGGTTTGAGGTGATTGGGCCCCAAATGCTGATGCAGAAGCAGCCAGCATTTACACGAGTATGGCTGACATGCGGCTGCGCAGTCACTCACTTACTGGTAGCTGTATACAGCCTCAAAGGAGTGGAAAGGCAATGTGGATTTGACAGCATTTAAAACGTGCACAAGACCTAAAACGGACTACTTAAAAAAAAAAAAAATCAAGATCAAAAATGTCATATTGCAGCTCATCATTCCTTAAATGTGGTGGCTACATTAGTTTAAGTTATCAGGTCAAGAACATTTTTAGCAAGTACAAATATCTGTAGATCTTGCAAAAAATGTAGCGTCATCACCTCCTATGAAATGAGCTGAAAGCAAAAACATTGTTCATCTCAGTTACATGCAGAGTGGAAGGATTAGTCGTTTACATAAGAGAAATAAAGGCAGACATGTCCAAAGTCAAATTTTTGTCTCCAAGCGGCTACATTCACATATCTACTGCATCTATAGTGAGATCCATAGTTAGCATCCATGCTGGACTTTCTAACTTTAGAGAGTGACATGATTGGTTTACACAAAGTGGAGAAGGCCGTTTGTGCTCACAAAAAAGTGACAAGAGTTTTTTTTTCGGTACTTGCTAATAATGTTTTGTCTGGAAAAAGAAAACCGATTGAAGAGACCCCATTTAAGCACGGCTAAACTTTAATTGTACAAATGTTTTATTTTATTATTATTATACAGGATATATATAGCGCCAACAGTTTACGCATCGCTTTACAATATAAAAGGGAGACAATACAGTTGCAATACAAGAGGATTAGGAGGGCCCTGCTCAGAAGAGCTTACAATCTAATAGGGTGGGGCAGGTGGTACAAAAGGTTGTAAAGTGATGAATGAGCTGATGAAGTGGTAAAAGATTAAGTTGGAGACGTGATAAGACTTCCCTGAAGAGGCGAGTTTTCAGGGATCGCCGGAAGGTAGCAAGAATAGGGGATAGTTGGATAGGTTGGGGTAGTGAGTTCCAGAGGATGGGAGAGGCTCTGGAGAAATCCTGGAAACTAGCATGGGAGGACAATGTTAAGGTTAAGATACGCTTTAACCTTTAAAGTGGCTCTAACCCTCACATATACCCAGTAAAGAAGTGAACAGCCTCAGATGATACAGAGATGAAAGAAATCCTCTAGATAGGTTTTACTTGTTTTATCTGCAGCCTTCCCCTCTGCACCCTTTCTAAAGGGCAGACCCTGTTAAAAATCTGTCTGCAGCATAGAGCAGATGGTGGAGAGACTGCAGTTACAGTGTGCAAGCGCTGCATGGAGGAAAGGCACACCCCCACCCCCACCTCCACACAGAAGGCACTGTGTTGGGACTAGACCAGCTCTAAACTGCGCTCTCCCCTCCCAACTCACATTTATCTTGTGTGTTGGGAAAATTTCTCATGCTGATAACAGAGGAACACCACACCAGAGAGAACCCACATTGAGCTTTGGAGAGCGATAAGTAAACACTGCAGATATGTGCTTTGCTCAGATTCCATCACTGAGGTTTAACCTCCCTGGCTGTAATTCCAAGTGTGGCTTGGGGTTAAATTTTAGTACCATTAGCGGTAACCCCCGAGCCACACTCGGGATTGCATCTTAGGATCCTGGTCCAGGTTACATACCTTGTCCCCAGGATCCTGCGTTTTTTCCAAGGCATAATGAGCTAGTATGCATCGCATACTAGCTCATTATGAAGTACTTACCTTAGATCAAAGCTGTTACAGCGATGTGTCTCCCGAAGTTATTTCCGGTGCTGTGATTGGTATGCGCGTGGGATTCGCCAGTCACGGCACGGGTACTAAAGAAACGGCACAAGCAGGCCGTTTCTTCAGTGCGCATGTGCGCATGTGCCAATGACAAGAGGATACAGTAAATATCTCCTAAACTGTGCAAGTTTAGGAGATATTCATGGTACCTACAGGTAAGCCTCATTATAGGCTTACCTGTAGGTAAAAGCGGTGTAACAGGGTTTACAACCACTTTGATGTGGGACAATTTGTACAAGCGCTGCATCTCTCAGACTGTCATTGATTCTTGCAGGACAGCTGAAAGAACACCTGTCACTCCCTGGGCACACAAACATGGCTCAGACGAAGGGCTCCATTTATTCATATGAAATCCATTGTTAAAATATTAACCCTGTGCTTATATTATAAAAAAGGAACATAGCGCTGACCTTGAACAATGATGAAGTCCTGAACAAAAACAAAAAGGAATTTTGACTTGCTTGTAAATTGCACATCTTGGAGTACAGTACAGAACAGGCAGAATACATACAGACACTGGGTTAGATAATGCAATCTTCAGGTGACTGGACACTGGCAAACCTTTGCTGGAAAGGACTACCTTGGTGTATGCCTATAACCTTAGCTCACTCAGCGTTTTGTAAGAGGGGAGGGTATCCTGTGTACTGTACCCCAAGATACAAAATGTACAGGCAAGTACATTTTTTCTCTATCGTATGGTGCAGGATGGATATTCATAAACCCTGTGACATCGCTAAACAATGAATAAGCAACAAGGTAAACAGAACTGTGCCAACAGGCCCAACAATAACACGGTCAAGAGACCCAACTCAAAGTGCTACCTTGTGGCCAAAAGCTTTTGCAGAAGCTACAACATCCACCTGGCAGAACTTGGAAAATAACCAAAGAACAGGTAGAAGCCTGGAAAACCTTGGAAGCAGACCTAATGTCTGAATGCCCTGTAACCCCAGTGGGTTGAACAGAAAAAAAAAAAAACTGACCCAATTCCCGAATCCACACATTTAAAGGATGAGGGAATCTTCCCTGCTGTGACATTAGTCTTTGTGAAGGATCAGGAATGCCTCCTTAACCACTTTTTTTACCAGGACTATTCTGGCACTCCTCTCTTGCACTGTATTTGCGCAATCATTTTTCAAACACCTTTTTTTTTGGGGGGGGGGGGGGGGGGGGGGGGGGGACAGTTTCATGAATAAAAAAAAAAAAGTAAAGTTTGCCAATTTTTTTGTATAACGTGAAAGATTATGTTATGCCGAGTAAATAGATAACATGTCACACTTTAAAATTGCGCAAACTTATGGAATGGCACCAAAAATTTCAGTACTTAAAAATCAAGCGTCACCTATGGAGATTTTTATTTTTTTTACAGGTTACCAGTTTAGAGATACAGAGGAGGTCTAGTGCTAGAATTGTTGGTGGCGCTCCAACGTACGCGGCGATACCTCGCATGTGTGGTTTGAATGGCGTTTAGATATGTGGGCAGGACTTTATAGTGTGTTCGGTTCTGAGCATGAGCTACTAGGGACAGGGGCGTTAATTTTTTGTATTTATTTTTTACAGGTTTTTTTTTTTGTATCACTTATTACTATCACAAGGAATGTAAACACCCCTAGTAATAGGAATGGTTTGTGACAGGTACTCTTTATGGAGAGATGCACAGTCAATAAGACCCCACATCTCTCTTCCAGGCCTGGAAAGCATGAGATTGTGAAAAAAAATAATTCACAGATCTCATGCCAACAGCCGCGATTGCGGCTTTATTTACTTTCGGGGATGCGGGAGTGATGTCATAATGTCGCGCCCTGGCCACCAACGGTCATAGAGATTATCTCTATGCTTTCCATCCGGAGCCGGCAGATCGTTTCTCTGGGTCCCCAATGGCACGGGAGAGCCTGGAGAAGCACCGGATGGTGGCTGGAGGTAAGTCTCCTCCCGTCGCCTATAAGAACGTTCAAGCGGTGGAACTGCCGCTATGATCGTTCTTATGGTGCACAGAATCGCCAGCTGAAAAGATGGATATCTAAATGATGCCTGTAGCTGCAGGCATCATTCAAATATCCTCACTGAAAGTACAGGACCTCATATGACGTCCTTGGGCACAAAGTGGTTAAAAGAGGGCTGCCATTTCAGAGACATCGCTGGTAGATATGATGGCCACTAAGGCAGACACTTTGTGGGAAAGATCACCCAAAAAAAAAAAAAAAATTCTTAACTAGTTCAGAGGGTAGTTCCTACAGGGGAGAGAACCAATTAATGATTCCAAGGAAGAACATGGTGATGCAAGGGTGGTCTAGTTGAGAAACACCCAAATAAAGTTTAAAGTTTATTTCATTATTTTTTTAACAAGGGAGCTAAAAGGTTTTTCAAACAAAATGGATAAGGCCAAAACATGTCTCTTTAGGAGTACCGAAAGCCAAATTCTGGTCAGTTCCTAACTGTACGAAGGCCAGAATGCAAGGAACCTCTGGGGTTGAAGTGTGTGTTCACACATGCCAAAGAAGGTTTTCTATTCTGGAAACGGGCTTTTCCGGCTTTGAGCAATGCGAGAAAGACGGCACCAAAAAGACATCCGTGTCAATCAAGACCTAGGTTTCAACCGCCATGTCGTTAAAGAGAAGGACTGAGAAGCAAATTGGAACAGGAGTGCGGAGACAGAAGTTTTGGCTTGTTTGGAAGAGACCAGGGGTAATTTCTTATAAGTTTGAGTATGTCTGAGGACCAGGTTCACTTGGGCCAGTTTGGTGCAATTTTTTCTCTTGCTCTATTTTGCAGAGCCAAAATTTGGAATGGAAGAAAAAGGCATATAAACTAGAATGGGCTCTAGGGAGTTTTCAGAGCAACCAATGTCCGTGTTAGAGGATCCTTGGCCTGGCTACAAATGGGTAACTTGTACCTGGAGGCCAGGATGTCCACATCTGGAGAGATCCATTTCTAACATAGGAGATGGAAGATGTCAGGATGAAAAGCCCATTTCCCTTGGTCCAGGAGTGAGTTAATCCACCTTCCAATTATCCACTGTTGAGATGTAAACAGCAGGGAGGGCTGGACAGTGTTTCTATGAGACAATCAGGCTTTCTGCCATGAAGGCTGCTGGGGCATTGTCTGAATTTACCTTGATCAAGTGGCACCGAATGGGAGTCCAGTAAGAGCTACCTTTATTGCTTTGAGTTCCAGGATGTTGACAGTGAGCATTGCTGTGAGGAAGATCTGTCATCCACCCTCCTTGGTGGGGTACAAATGTCAAGGCTGGATAGGAAATCCACCAAGCTAGAGGGTTCCTTGCTTGACTGGAGAGGAGCATTGGGAGGTCAAGAGAAAAAGTGTCCCTGTTCCAGGACAACAAGTTTTTATACAATGGAGAGGCTTTGAATGGAATTCAGTGACGGCTTCCAATGACTTGAGGCCCATAACCTTCAGGGAATTTCATTGAGGATGTCTAAGATCTTTGGATCCAAGCATGAGATCTTAAAACAATTTTGTTTTCTGAAGAAAGGACTTTGGCCTAGACTGTGTCCAGGCACTTTGAGATTTTTCCAAGTTAAAGGAAGGTTAGAGCGCAGACATCTGAAAGTTGCTTTTTAATGTCAAGTTTAAAACACTACACGAGAAAATATACACAAATTCCCTGACCCCTTTACAATTTTATCGTAGAACTATTTTGGAAACCTGTAAAAAATTAGGCTTCAGATCAGTCCAGTACAGGGTAAATCTGTCTTACTCGGGGGGGCGTGGCCTGGACATGGCCGTGTGAAGCTGTGTTTTTTCTGAGCTCCCGGCCTGAGCCTTCCTCTACCGGCTCCAGTGCTACTAATTTCAGGCATGCAATCGCTGAAAAAGCAGAAGAAGAGAGTGTCTACCCGGGTGACCCGTTCCAGCACCTCCGCAGGTGATTTGCACCGGTATTTTCAATCCCAGCCGCGGATATCCCCCGGGTCCAGGGCTGCAACACCACGAGGCACGACACGTGTACCCCCGACGGAAGATTACGGCCGGGGAGACTGGGATTCCCTATCGGACACCCTGGAACACTCTGGTCGATCGACCCCCGGATCGCTGCCAGACCACACCACTATGGCATCCCCCTCGCAGTACCCGGGGTGTCCCCCGCCGGATCAAGACATCAGGGCCTTGTTGCAGGCCCTCCCCACCAGAACTGATATGGAGGCCCTCATCCTGAAGTTGGAGGAAACCCACCGTCGGGACTTCCAGGAGGTCAGAGAGGAGGTCTCCACCCTGGCGGAGCGCGTAGCATCAGGTGAGACATCACTTACCGCGCTGGAGCTCCGGGTCGCGGGGCTGGAGAGATCCAGAGACCACCACCGAGACGCAGCGATCGCCCTCCAGCCCTCTTCAGGTTTCTAGAAGCGGAGCAGATCGAAGTCCCGGACTGGTTGCAACTGCTGCCGCGATACGCCGGCAGATCGGGTCCCTCCACGTATAGAGCTGCGGCACAACCCAGGCACCAGAGAGCTAACAGGAGACGCCAAAGAGCACCATCGGGAGACGAGAGACGTGAGTAGGCCTGTGGCCAGCATACCCTAAGTGCAGCTCCCTACCATTATGAGTCTCCCGCCTTGCCCCTCCTGTGCTTATCAGTTGCCATCTCTCCGGCATGCCGATCGGAGGGGTACAATCTTTTTTTTTTTTTTGCTCCCATCCAGCACAGTGACGATTACTGGAGATGATGTGACCCCCTTCTGTAAGGATGGGTGGGTTGTAGGGATAACCCTCAATGCCCCCCCCGAGACACTCTTGTGGGCTCCCGCGTTGTTAGGACGCGCCCTATCACCGGTAACTTTCAAGCTCTGACCCCCCTGTTGTTCGCTGCTGCATCTCCCTGTGTGGGTTTTTTTTTCTTTTTTTATTATTTTTATGTTGGGATGTTCAGAGCTTGAACCTTGAACAGCTTCTATTTCCTGCCACCGGTGTACTCCCTGGACAGACTGCTTAACCTATTAAGCCTCATGCCTGGGTTACTGACAGTGCCCTGGATCGTTGTTGGGGACATGGCTGGGGGACTGGGGGAGGCGGGGGGGTTGAGACCTACACCATCTCACATGATGATGCAGTCGATGTGTGTGAGCCTTGCTGGGGAGGGGGAGGTGGAGACTTCTGCGGGATCCCTGTTTCTTGGGATGGGAGGGTGTCTACTTACTGACCAGGCTTGGTTGATTATTGTTCTGATGGATGCCCCCCCCTGTCTGAGAGATCCTGACACTACAAACAGGGGGCTGCACTAATGTTATAATGTTAAAATGTTAAACTGTAATGGATATGACCTTGAACGATGCTCTTATTGTGATGTCTAGTATAATGTTTCTTTAGATTGCAATGCTGACAGCTGACATGTTCTGCTGACTGGACGGTGGGGGCTGGCAGGGTCGGGGGCTCACTCCGCCGGCTCTGTTCACCCACCTACCCACATAGGCCCGCGCTCGGTACCCAGCACTTTGCTGGAGAGCGCTCTTAGCCTGTTAGGCTAACTTAGTATCCTTTTGTTTGTTTTTCTCTCTTTTCTTTCTTTTCCTCTCTTGAGCCGCACATCCTTGTTGCGGCCTGCTGCTCTGGCTCCTCTCTCCCCGGAGCAGTAGCTCACTTCTCCCACCCCACTTTATCCCTCCCCCCCACCTACCTGACCTGTCTGGTGTGGTCCACCCCTAACTACAACCCGGACCTGATTCTCTATTTCCCCTGGTGATTCTACCCCCCCCCCCTGTCTGCGAGCATGGATGAGCTAACTGTTATATCACTGAATGCCAAGGGCTTGAATACCCCTAAAAAAAGGGGGGGATGCTGTTGAACGATATGCGTCGCATGCGGGCGGACGTGGTTCTGCTGCAGGAGACGCACTTTAGGGACGGCCACTCCCCCGTGCTGAAAAACAAATACTACCCGATCGCGTACCACTCGGCGTACGCGTCGGCTAAGTCTAGGGGGGTCTCCATATTGATCTCTGCAAGGGTACCCTGGTCGCACGGAGAGGTGTTAGATGCAGAGGGACGATTTCTGTTCTTAAAAGGCAAAATAGGGGAGACATCAATTACGTTTGTAAACCTGTATGCCCCAAATGACCGACAAGACACTTTCCTGACGAAACGCTTCAAGCAGCTAGCGGGCTTTACAGAAGGTCAACTTGTGGTGGGTGGTGACCTGAATATCCCCCTGTCACCTGCGGAGGACACGTCCACTGGACTGTCCTCGACGTCGGGGACCACGCGGAAAACCATCCAGACACTGCTACATTCTTATCGACTGGTAGACACCTGGCGGCTGTGCCATCCTGGAGAGAGGGACTATACCTTCTTCTCCAGGCCCCATCAGTCCTACTCCAGGATAGACTACTTCCTAATCCCCCACAAACACTTAGATGCCGTGAAGGACTCCTCCATAGGCTCCATTACTTGGTCAGACCACGCTCCGGTCACGTTGGTCTACGCCCTGACAGACAGACAATCCGCCCAGAAACACCCGTGGCGTTTAAATGAGTCCCTCTTACAAGACCCGGAAACTATGACGGAAGTGGTCAGGGAACTGAGACATTATTTTGACGAAAACACCGCCCAGGACTGCACACCGGGGGTGGTCTGGGAGGCCCACAAAGCAGTTGTTAGAGGCATACTTATTAAACATGGTGCTAGATTGAAAAGACTGAGGTCCGAACGACTGACTGCACTACTTTTTAAACTGCAAACATTAGAAACACAACACAAACAGGCCCCGTCGTTACAACTGAGCACTGACCTGGACAATACCCGCAGGCAAGTCACTGATTTAATGCAGTATAAGGCCAAAGCGGCTATACAGATATGCCGACGTAAGATCTATGAATCAGGCGACAAATGCGGCAGGATGCTTGCCCAAGCCATCCGCTCACAAAATAAGTCATCCTACATACCACACATCATGTCACGCGGGGGCCAGAAGATCTCTACACCTCAACAAATCTCTCGGGAGTTTAGAAACTTTTACCATGACCTGTACAATCTGCCAACCATCCCACCAACCCGAGACGGTGACCTGACAGAGAACTACATAACATCCTCCCATATGCCGACGCTACCCGCGGAGGCGAGAGACCTTCTGGAAGAACCGATTTCTCTATCGGAACTTACGACAGCACTGAGCAATGCCAAACCGGGTAAGGCCCCGGGACCGGACGGCCTGACTATTGCCTATTATAAGACCCTCCTTCCCTCCCTAGGTGGACACTCAGTGGCCCTTCTTAACAGCTTGAGTATTGGGATGGAACTACATGCCTCCACGCTACAAGCGCAGGTGGCTGTAATCCACAAAGACGGGAAGGACCCAGGCCAGTGCGGTAGCTACCGGCCGATTTCGCTACTAAATACCAACCTTAAGTTATTTACCAAAATCATAGCGTCAAGGATTCAGCATCATCTGCCAGACTTGATTCACCTTGACCAGGTGGGCTTTGTCCCGACTAGAGAAGCCAGGGACAACACTGTTAAAGTGTTGAACCTAATTCACGTGGCCACGACAGCAAAGACCCCATGCGTCCTTATAGGGACAGATGCGGAGAAGGCATTTGATAGGGTCAGTTGGCCGTTTATGTTCAACACTCTGAGACATATAGGGATGGGACCGAAAATGATGAACTGGGTTTCGGCGGTTTATGCAAACCCGACGGCTAGAGTTAGAGCGAACGGAACGCTGTCAGAGACATTTCCGATCACCAATGGGACCAGGCAGGGCTGCCCACTCTCGCCCCTCTTATTCGCTCTATCCCTAGAACCCTTCCTAAGGCATGTAAGGTTGAACCCAAACATCAGGGGTATTGAAATAGGGAACGAGCAATATAAAGTTTCAGCTTATGCTGATGACATGCTCTTCTCGCTAACATCGCCATTGATATCTTTACCCGCTCTAATGCGAGAATTCGACAGGTATGGACAGCTGTCCAACTTAAAGATTAATTTCACGAAATCGGAGGCGATGGGAGTGGGAGTGGTGGAGTCACAGCTGGCCCGTCTTCAGCACAGCTACCCTCTGAAATGGACTGACACAGCCCTGACCTACTTAGGCACGCGTATTCCCCCGAAGATCTCCCAGGTATATAAGTTAAATTTCCCGTCCTTACTTAGATCTGTCCAGACATTGCTGACCCAGTGGACTACTGGCTTCCACTCCTGGTTTGGCAGGTGCGGTATACTTAAAATGACCATACTTCCAACATTTTTATACCTCCTACAGGCCCTCCCCGTACACATACCGACTGACTTCTTCAAACAAACCCAAACCATCTTCACGATTTTCCTGTGGGCCGGGAAACGCCCCAGAATTCACAAGACGATCCTTTCTCTCCCAAAGGCACACGGGGGCATGGCGATGCCGAACGTCCGATCTTACTACCATGCCGCTCACCTGACCCGACTGATAGACTGGTGCAGACATGGGGCCACCAAACTATGGCCACGACTGGAACAGTCACAATGCGAGATCCCTCTGGACAGAGCGCCCTGGTGCCCTACGGCGGCGCAGAAACTCTCTAAGGCCCACCCGCTGATAGATAACACGGTCAAAATCTGCGCAAGACTTCTGACCCAGACGCGCCTTTCGTCAGGAAACTCACCACTACGCCCAATATTGGGGAACCCCTCTTTTGAACCTGGCATGCGAGACGCAAAATTCTCCAGGTTGAAGGAAGCAGGCATATTCCAAGCCTCTCACTTTGGAGTGACAGGCCGTTGGAAGACGGTCTTGGAACTTATGGACCCAATGGGCAGGTTCCGGCTGGATTTCCTGCGAGCGCACCAACTCAGCCACTTTCTGGCCACCCTGACGCCCCCCGGCCCATCTGACTCTCCCCCCACAGCCTTCGAGGAGCTGTGTTCGGAGTCGGGCACGCTGCCACATGCCCTGTCCCTCACTCAGACTATGCTGGCTACGCCAACGGGAGACTACCGTATCCCAAGCCTGTCCAAATGGGAACAAGATCTAAACTGTGTATTCTCACCTAAGCAGACACAACACATCCTTACGTTCGTACATAAGTCATCGATCTGCACCAAGGTACAAGAAACAAACTATAAAATCCTGACGAGGTGGTACAAGACCCCAGCCCTTCTAAATAAATTTTACCCGTCGACATCGGACCGCTGCTGGCGGTGCCAAGCGGACAAGGGCACACTATTACATATCTTCTGGTCATGCCCCTCCTTGCGCCCATACTGGGAGGAGGTACGGCGCATATCGCAAAAATTCACTGATCGTATAATACCCGACGACCCGGCGTACTTCCTTCTACATGCCAACGACGTACCAATACGTATATATAAACAATCAGTCGTGCGCCACCTTCTGGACGCTGCCAAGGCTTGCATTCCGTTATGCTGGAGGTCTTCACGCCCCCCCGACGGCTGCAATGTGGCTGTGGAGGGTGGATGACATCAGCAGGATGGAAGACTTGATCCTTACGAGCCAAAACAGACAAGAAGCATATTCCAGAACCTGGCAACTCTGGAACGTCTTTAAATATTCGGATGAGGGGCAAGCCCTCAGAGGTACCCCCTAGCAACCCCGAATGTACCCACAGGCCTGATTATACCCGACCTACCGGGTAACCTTTTGACACCCAATTTATATGCTGGACATGATGAATATCCATGCTCGCAGACCCACCCCCCCCCTCCCCCTATCCTATTCCCCTCCCCCCCTAGACCCGAACTCTACCCAGCCCCTTCCGGCCCTCCCCCCACACCCCCCCCCCCACTGCTTTTCCTCTTCCTACTACACTGCTCTTACAATAATAAAAAAGCGGGGGCGGGAGGCGGTCCCATGGGACCGCGACGACCGATCAAACGCCTTAGGTAACACGTAGTTCCCCAACTGACCACCCACAAGACGACGAGACACTGAGCTACAGATGTTGGCTGCTGATTTATACTGGGTGTGGCAAATGCTCACCCCTGTATGTGTAGTACTCTTGTATACTTTTCCTGTGCCATGTTACCATATCAATGTACCTGTACTTTCGTTGTGGTCCGTGTGGGCCTGTTTCTTGTTTCTGAATAAACATATAATTTTGATGTCTTACTCATCGGTGTCACTAGTTCCTTATCGAGGTCCAGCAAAATAATGCTAAATAAAATTGACTCGTTTACAGTATAACCCAGGGTCTATGAATATCCAGCCTGTGTCCTCTACTGTATGATTAGGACAAAGAAACCTCAATTTTTTTTGCATTGTTTATCATGTATTGCATTCCCTGCTGCTCTTTAAATCTTGCACGTCCTGGCCATAGGGAATAATGGTAGTTCATATCTTCAGCTTGGCACAGGTGCACATGCAGATTCCCTATTCTCTGACCTCAGATCAGACTTCAACTAAGTGCATGTGTCTTACTTTACAAAGACCTGGAAGCCAGGTACATGTGTCATACAACCACTGAAAATATGGAATCACCAATCTTGAAAATGTTCATTCAATTGTTTAATTGTGTAGAAAAAAAAAACTAATTACAAACATGGCTCACAGTTATTTTCATTTAACAATCCAACTTTCTGGCTTAAACAAACACTTGTCCGCACTATTTGCAGGCCATGCTATGGACGTTATATTTCTTTCTTGAAAAAAAGTTTTTATGGGTTTTGCTATGGCAAGATGCATTATCATCGTGAAAAAATATGTCATCAGCAAACATCCTTTCAGTGGATGGAATAAGAAAAGTGTCCAAAATCTCAATATAAACTTGTGCATTTATTGAAGATTTAATGACTGTATCTCCCCCGTACCTTTATCGGACATGCAACCTCATATCAATGATTGTGGAAACTTGCATGTTTTCTTCAGGCAGTCGTCTTCATACTTTTCATTGTAACAGCACAAATCAAAAGTCCCAGCATCATCACCCTGCCCAATTCAGAGTTGTGATGTATCCCTGAATATCACTTTCATCCAATTATCCCGTCCATGGATTGCTTTTCTTTAGCCCACTGCAACCTTGTTTTTTTTTCTATTTAGGTGTTAATAATGGTTTTCATTTGGCTTTTCTCTATGTATATCCCATTTTTTCAACAACCTTCCCATTTGATTTGTACTTGGTCCAGATTTTAGACACAGCTGACTGAGAAACAAAAAAAACATCCAAAGTTTTATAATCCTTTACTTTGTTTCAACTGACATCTCTTCTGTTGGAGCCATAATTCATGTCAATCGGGTTAGTGCAACAGCTAACCAAGGTGTGCAAGCACGCTTACCTGACGCAGACTAATTAGCAGATTTATAGTATACTGGTGCAGATGTTTGTTTTAGAATTGCAAAGTAGTTGGGTCTGAAAACGTCCTCTTTGTGACGAAACGCGTCTGGGAGGCGACGCAGTGACGTCACCACGCTGAGGAGGAAGGGCTCCTGCATGCCGGCCGGCAATACCTGTATTTGTTCTTAATGCTCGTTTACTACATGTGCTGTGTAAGTACAATTTTACTTTTTACAATAAATTTTTCGATACGGAATTATGCTATGTGCGCCTTCTTTTCTTCCGGAGTTTAAGAAGTGTCCCTCTCCTGGTCTACTCGTGTTGTTCGTGGGAACCTCAAGGAACCAAAGGCCGTTGACTGGGTTATAGTCAGACGCTAGCATAGGTCTGACCTCTGGTAAGCTGCTTTTTCATGTGGTGGCGGGTGCACCTTCTGACGTGTGTGCGTTTGGTGACACTTCACAGAGGATCGCTTCCGAGATTCATCATTATTGCAACCATTATGGACGTTAATGGACTTTAGTGTTTTATTACTTTTACCATCACTTACACTGGTGTTATTAACCTCTGTGTGGCGCGGCTTTTTATATCCCATTGTTTCTTGTTTATCACACGCTTGCTGCAGCCTGTAGTCTTTTTTGGGGGGAGGGGGTTTTCCTAGCGCGGTTTTTTGTTGTTTTATATTAGTTGGGTCTGAGGTCAGGAAGTTCCAGGTGAGAGGTGAGTCGGGAGGAAGTAGAGAGGAGACATTGCTGGAAGAGGCAGCAGACGAGGTTGTAAAATGGAAGATGAGGACATCACAAGAGATTGTGCAGGAGAAAAGACAATGAGCTCAGCTATGAATGGTGGACTTCACAGTGTGGATAGATGTTTTAATACCGCCAACTCTGAGCAACCTTGTACTCTAAGGCCGCGTACACACGAGCAGACAGATTTGTTCAAATCGGTCGGGCCAACCGATTAACAAATCTGTCTGCTGGGGACATTTTGGTTTAATCGTGTACACACGATCAAATCAAAATCCCCGCCGCCAGACGGCGCGGTGACGGTGACGCCGCCACGTCACCGCACCAGGAAGTAAAACACTTCCGCGCATGCGTCGAAACCATTCGGCGCTTGTGCGAGAAGACATGTCTGCTGGTTAGCGTACTAACCAGCAGACATGTCGGGCGGACGGGTTCCCAGCCGACCGATTTCAAAGCATGCTTTGAAATCTGTCGGGAGGCCAAATCCGTCGGCTGGCCCATACACACGGTCAAATCTGTCTGCTGATCGTGTGTACGCGGCCTAAGGGATGGTGCCAGACTTCAGGAAGAGGAGAAATTTTCCTGTTCTGAACATGAGGAAAGTTTTAGCTCTGAGTTAAGTCTTACTGTACATCAGAGATCTCACACAGATCTTCTCCTGATGAAGCGGTACCAACCGCAAAACTAGTTGAGAGCTTGTGACAATCTTCAACCCATCGTGCCTTTTTTCCCCTTCTGGGGACTTCTGTCTTGATTTTGCTGGATGATTGCCATCATTTTAATTGTTTAATCGTGTATTTTGTTTGGTCTGTGCTTTGAAATAAATTTATGATTTTTTCTTAATTCCCTACTCTTACTTCTCATCTTTATATCAGTACCATAATAGTCCTACCCGGCCCAACCCCCCTCTTTTCTTGGCTCTTTGGTCCGGGGGCCTCAGACCCCAGTACTCTTTATTTTAATTGCAAGGATGATGCTACATTTTACTTTAATATCAATTTACCTTACCCCAGTGGCTCCCATTCATAGAATTGCAAAGTACATAGTTATTCCATAATACTTTCCCTCTGCTTGATCTGCAAAAACAGTTGCAATTGACTACAGTTTTTTTTTTTTGTAAGCCTTTCTTAAAGCCAGAAGGTTGGGATATTAAATAGTTTTAAAGCATATCTGTGATTAACTATTTTTCTACACAATTGAAAGAACATTTCCTAAAAGTGGCGATGCCATACTTTTTTTCCAGGGGTTGTACTTGACAATAACATAGAAGAGTGGACATTACAAGCACTGCACTGGCTCCAGGAAGTGAAATATTTATTTTCTCCAAAATGGATGTACTTTTTACAGGACACACACACGTTCACACAGATGCAATGCAATTTTCCCGCACTGCCGGTGCAGTGCGTACCTGCGAGTTTCGTGCAGGTGACCTGCGCTTTGCAATAGACTTCTATTGCATTGGGCGGTTTTAGTGCGTTTTCATAAAAAGCACCAAAACTGTCCAATAGAAGTTTATGGAAAAGCACAGGTAACCCGTTGGTACACTGTTCATCAATCATGGTAAATTGCACCACGTTGCTGTAAAAGTGCCCATGCTATTAAAATTTTAATCCAACAGGTGTATAGTTACATTTCTTTACAACATCTGTAGATTTTTCTTCTTGCAGGGAGAGAAATGCCATTCCTTAAATATGACATTTTAAACAAATAGAATATTAGTAATGTGAGATTACAACCAACAGTTACAAAATGGACCATAAGCATACAGTGTTCCTCTCTTAGTTTTCTCTGGTGTCCATTTTATTAACCCATTATGGCTGTGAATGTAAAGGGATGCTGCAGTAACCACCGGCTGGAAAAAAATTGCTTCTGTAATTAAGATAAATAAAGCTTTGGACCTACTCTGGAGATACTTGGTGTGCTGGTGACATGCGTTATTTTAATCCCTTCATGCTCAAGCCTTTTTCTGGCACTTGTTGGCATTTTGTGCTAGAAAATTACTTGTAATCCCCAAACTATATATGTATATATATATTTTTTTTTTTATAGCAGAGACCCTAGAGAATAAAATGCCGATGGTTGCAATATTTTATGTCACAGTGAAGCTTCTAACCTGTTTAGGGTTACAGAGGTGGTCTTGTGCTAGAATTATTGGTCTCTCTCGTGGCGAAAAAACATGCGTGGTTTGAACATGGTTTACATTTGCTCGACTTGCATATGCGATCGCTTCTGTGTGCGAGCACTGAGGAATGGTGTGCTTTCGATTTTTTATTTTTTTACCCTGTCCCTTTAAATTTTTTAACACTTTTATTGCTGTCACAAGGCAGCTACAGGTACTCTTTGTGGAGGGACTGGGGGCACTTAAATGCCAGGCTTGGTTGTTTTGAATACTGTAAATTTGTTTAATCTGGCACTTTTAAATCTTCAGCAAATTGGAAGTAATATCATGACATTGCTTCTGGTTTACTAGATCCGAGACCTGATCAAAGCTGACTCGGGCATTGTTCATGTCTCAAATACCAAAAAAAAAACAGGTATTGTTTTTATAGTACAAAAGAAAAACTCAAACATTAGTATTTTGCTTCATGCAACTGATTATATATCTGTTAACCACTTAAGACCCGGACCAAAATGCAGGTAAAGGACCTTGCCCCTTTTTGCGATTCGGCACTGCGTTGTTTTAACTGACAATTGCGCGGTCGTGCGACGTGGCTCCCAAACAAAATTGGCGTCCTTTTTTCCCCACAAATAGAGCTTTCTTTTGGTGGTATTTGATCACCTCTGCGGTTTTTATTTTTTGTGCTATAAACAAAAATAGAGCGACAATTTAAAAAAAAATGCAATATTTTTTACTTTTTGCTATAATAAATATCCCCCAAAAATATATAAAAAACATTTTTTTTCCTCAGTTTAGGCAGATACGTATTCTACCTATTTTTGGTAAAAAAAAAAATCGCAATAAGCGTTTATCGGTTGGTTTTCGCGAAATTTATAGCGTTTACAAAATAAGGGATAGTTTTATTGCATTTTTATTAATTATTTTTTCTTTACTACTAATAGCGGCGATCAGCGATTTTTTTCGTGACTGCGACAATATGGCGGACACTTCGGACATTTTTGGGACAATTGTCATTTTCACAGCAAAAAATGCATTTAAATTGCATTGTTTACTGTGGAAATGACAGTTGCAGTTTGGGAGTTAACCACAGGTGGCGCTGTAGGGGATGTGTGACCTATGTGTTGTGTTTACAACTGTAGGGGGGTGTGGCTGTAGGTGTGACGTCATCGATCGCTTCCCCCTATTACAGGGATGACGCGATCGATGCTACGGCCACAGAGAAGCACGGGGAAGCCGTGTGTACACACGGCTCTCCCCGTTCTTCCGCTCCAGGGAAGAATCGCCGCACTGCAGCGGCGATCGGGTCCGCGAATCCCACGGTCCCGGGGCTTCGGACCGGGTCGCGGGCGCGTGCCCGCGACCCACGGCTCGGTACTAAAATCATCGTATATATACGTTGATGTGCCCAGCCGTGCCATTCTGCCGACGTAAATGTGCAGTAGGCGGTCCTTAAGTGGTTAAACTACAATTCTGAAATTGCAAAGTATTGGCTTTTTGGAGACCGACACTATAAGTGTGATGAACTTCACTGACCTTGATCTCTGAAAGCTGCATAACTTCAGGGAAGACTTCTATGCAGTTGGAGTGGGCGATAACAGTGTGCATACGTCTGCAGTTCATAATGGTGGTTGGTATGGCTTTCAGCTTGTTTCCACTGATATCTATCTCCTCCAGCTCTTCCAGTTTGGCCATTTTGCTGTGTAAATAAGATTTATGGAAAGAAAAAAAAGGAATTTCAAAATACAGAGAAACGTGGATTTTGTCTGACAAACCTATGAGCTTGAGAATTTTTTTTTCTTTAACAATGAATATAAGAGTAGGTAATAAAATAGGAATGTGTTTTGAACATCCAAATCGAAGCTCAAAGAAGTCGACAAATATATGTTACAAAATACCTCTTCTAAATTGACCCAACACTTTATAATCCATAGATCCTATAGAATACACATCTCCCTCCCCCCCCCCCCCCCCCCCACAAGCTGAACCCTGAATTAATTTGAGCTAGATATGGTGGGAAAGCAGAACTGATCTACTTGCTCTGGCACTGTCCTATAATGTTCCATTACTGGATAGAAGTAATCATCTGCATTTCTGAAATATACCGGTACATTATTCCTCCAATTCAATCTGCTAAAATGTATTCTTGGCCAGATCCCGACAGCTGAGAAAACTCTGCACCCTACATTAGAGAAGTCCAGGAAAAGTAATCAGCCCAGTAGTGATGCTAAACAGTAGGAAGGTTTTTAAAAATATGAAGGTACCAAAAGTGCATAGTAGAAACAAAGAACTTTACTAAAGCTGGAGCAGACACAATCTTGCTACAGTTGTACATAGTAACCTATAAGCTTCATGTTCAGCTAAGCTTTGAAAATTAAAGCTAGAAGTGGATTGGCTGCCATGCACAGCTGCTCCAGATTCCGATTTCTACAGTCTAGTTCAACTCCCCAGAGAGCCATTTGCCAGAAGATGATGCTGTAATCTGCTATAGGCGTTGAGACTTGTTTACCTTTATCAGGGTTTTTGTTTTTACCAGCACCCTGTACAGTAAACATTTGAAAAATAAAAACCGGATGCTACTAACCCTTCTGTGATAAAACAAAAAAATGCTTAAAGCGGAGTTCCACCCAAATTCGGAACTTCCGCTTAACTCACCCCCTTACATGCCACATTTGGCATGTAATTTTTTTGGGGGGGAGTGGTGGCTTCAGGAGGAGTGGGACTTCTTGTCCCACTTCCTGCTTCCGCCGAGGGGCTGGTTAGGCGATTAAGCTTAATTTCCTACAGCAGCCCCTCCCTGTAGGCGATCGCATGGGACACTGACAGGTCCCATGCGATCGCCTGTCCAATCAGCGGCGGGCCGTGCCGCTCGCGCATGCGCAGTGCTGCTCGCCCATTTGCAGTGGGTGCCCGGCCGTGAAGCCGAAGGCTGTCATGGCCGGGTGCCCACAGTTGAAATGAAGACGCCGGCCGGGGAGGGGGGGGGGGAGAGGAGTGGCGCGTCGCTGGATCGTGGAGCAGGTAAGTGTGTGTTTATTAAAAGCCAGCAGCTACGCTTTTTGTAACTGCTGATTTTTAATAAACACTAAATGTGGCTGGAACACCCCTTTAAACAAGGCAGAGTCCCTGCTGGAGAGATCCCCCCTCACTTACTGCACTATTACTACCTCTGGAATTGAAGGCTTTTGGAAAAAACTAAATTTTTACATAAATAGCTAAAAAGTTTAACCTGCTCATCTAAAGCAGGGGTCTGTAAACTTAATAAGCAAAAGGACAATTTCACAGTCCTTCAGACTTTAGAGGGGGCAGGCTGTGGCCAGTGGGAGTGGAAAATACCCATTAAATCAGTTTTGGTATTAATTAGGGTTGTCCCGATACTTTTTTTTAAATGTCCCCCCACATATGCAGCCATGTCCCCCCACATTTATCCAGCCATGTCCCCCCACATTTATCCAGCCATGTCCCCCCACATTTATCCAGCCATGTCCCCCCACATATATCCAGCCATGTCCCCACACCAAGATGCCGCGTTTATCAGCGTACATTACAGGCAGCTTTCGTTTGAATAGCTGTGTTCCCCGCCGCGCAAAGACACTCCCTCTTGCTCAGGATTGGACAGATCACCCGCCCAATCCCGAGCAAGGGGAAGTGTCTATACGCGGGGAACACAGCTATTCAAACGAAAGCTGCCTGTAATGTTCCCCGCACGCTGATAAACGCGGCGGAAGCGCGTTGCAGCGCGGGGGGGGGGGGCGCGACAAGTATTCGACCAGGCATCGGGGGCATTTACGGGAGTACAAGTACTCCCGCAAATACTTGGTATCGGTCCTGGTATCGGGACAACCCTAGTTTTAATGGAAGAAAAAGGAGTCTGTGCAAGGTATTAAAGAGGAGGTCCCGCAAAAAAAAAATTATATTAAAAAAGTCAGCAGCTACAAATACTGCAGCTGCTGACTTTATATAAATTGACACCTACCTGTCCAAGTGCCCGCGATTTTGGCAGCAGAAGACGAGAAATCGCTCGTCTCTTGGCTGCCATCCTTAGTGAGGAAATCAAGAAGTGAAGCCTTGCGGGTAAGTGGACGGACTTCCGTGGGAATCTCTCCCCGGAAGTGGGTGCAAAATACCTGTATTATACAGGTATCAGCACCCCCTTCTCCCCTAAAAGGTGTCAAATGTGACACCGAAGAAGGAGAGGGTTCCGAAAAGTGGAAGTTCCATTTTTGGGTGGAACTCCGCTTTAAGCCTCAATTTCCATGAGAGATATCCATCCAAGAAGAGAATCAAAGGGTGCACAAACATTCCTACAATATTTAATACACTAAAAATTTGGGCTATCAAAAAAACAACTCAACAGCACAAACCTGGCTGGAAAGGTCTGTAGATGATTGAAAGCCATGTGCAAAATCTTCAGATGAGGATGTCCAGTTAGCAAGGGCACACACTTGTCAGTGAGGTTGTTATTGGTTACGTAAAGCTCTTGCAATGAGCTTGGTGTTTCCTCAGACAGACATGCTGCTGGAAGCATTTCCAAATTATTGGCTGATACGTTTAAGCATCTTAAGCTGCAAGTAAAAGGAATATATTAAAAAAAAAGTTCATTCAAACTGAAACCATGTAGAAAAGGGAAAATAATTAGCAAGTTTTCAAAGTTTCCAGTCATGCTACTGGTCAAGAGAGCCCAGCAGTAAATCTGACCATTGAATGCTATGGTCTGCAAATCACAGTGTGGTGGTTTGCATGCCACACTGTTCACAGCACAACCATACACCAAGATTCAAGCAGCAATGCCAGTTTTAAATCTACAGACAAATGGGCAGAATTTGTATTGAATTTATGACCATTAAACCACGATCCACTATGCTTATGGTGTTTTTCATAGGTCACGTGACAACACATCAAAAACGTAACATGGCACATTAATGATGTGTTCTTGCTGCAATGCATTTGAACAAGGCGGTGCGTTTTTGTGCATTTTTTTTTTAACTGACCAAAAATGCAGCAAGCAAGATTTGTAACACCACAATGGGAGCGCAATAGACCAGTGTGAAAACATGCATACAATTTAACGGGATAAAGATTTGAGTTTTTGGCTAAAGGGGTCAATGATGGCTGACAAATTTATATTTAAAAATACTACAATTATATAATTTTTATTTTTTATTTTTTTAAACTGATTTTCGGCCAAGTGCATCCTGAATGTTTGGTTTTGGGACCATAATTTCGATTCAGTGCACTTCTATAAAACAGATATTCTATTGACACTACTTTTTAGCATTTAATACTGCTTTTGTGATGTACTGTAACACAATTAAAGTGTCTCTAAAGGTCATTTCCTTAATGCATTTTTCCTTCTGTGCTGTAGGATTCCCCAGTAACCCCCCCGCTCCCCTCATTCTTATATGAGCCCAAACTGATCCAGTGATGTTCACGAGAGCAGCAGCTCTCACCGCTCTCTCCCTCCCCATTAGGCAGACTATTGGCTATTGGCTCCCACTGCCCTCAATTAAATGCTGTGATAAGTCAGCGGGGGGGACAGGACACAGACAGGGTGGCTCGGGAGCAACCCTACACCAGGGACCCCATTGAAAGCAGATTTCCATTGGGGCACTCATGTAAGAGGAGATGCCAGCAGAGGACTCTCAAAAAGGAAGATCGGGGCTGCTCCATTGCAAAACCATTGCACAGAGCAGGCAAGTATAACATGTTTGTTATTTAAATAAAAAACAAAAAGGTTTAGCCCTTGTTCACACCAGTGCGATTTAACAGTTCCAAATCGAATGAAAAGTTGCACCTCTAATGTCGGCAACGGCATTGTTCAAATTGCCGTGACTGCCCTGTGAATACTTTCTGGATGCACTGTACATAACTATGTGAACGGTAAACCTCTGAACGTTGCTCTAAATTTCCATTTTGAATAAATCAGAGCAAGAAAACAGCACAAAATATGTGCAGCCTCTTTGGCGTCACATGAGTTGCCCAGCTGCAGCTATTCCTTAACCACAAGCAAATGCACATCATGCCCATAACATTGATGAAGGAGTTAAATATATAAACCAACTTTTCAGCAGGACTTCTCAGCAGCTTGTTGGAACTTGTTGCCTGCAATAAAGGGTCACGTGGTAATCTGAGCAGCCAAGTCAATGAGTGCACTGAAAGCAGAGAGCTAGGCTGGCCAGTTTGCACAGGCAAGTTCTGGAGTTTTCCAAAAAAAGAATGCTAGTGCCAGGCAATTATTCCTGAGTGCAGCTATCTGGGAAAAGAGGGGGGAGGAGGATAGGTAGCTGGCTACTTTTCATTGGTCTGTATAAACACAGCCTCAGCAAGTGAAACACACAGCCAAACTCTGAATGCTTGTGTACGGGAACATCTAATTATCCAATTCAAAAAGAAACACTGAACATTTAATTACTTCAAACTGGGTAAGAACACAGACTGTACTAGATGCTAAAAAGTGTCAGCGTGCCAATCTGTGGAAAAAGAAATTCACGCTTTTTTCATATATCACTCGTGAACCACAAAATCACACTTTTGAAGTGTAGCTTTTACCATACACCCTGGATAAACCATTTTGAAGGCTGTTCTAATAATTCAGCCCAACGACACCTAGAAATCCAGTAATGTCACCGAGGTATTTACCAATTCAGTGCCTTATGCTACATAAAGGTGATCAGCTCTTATATAGGAGATATGCTGCTTTCTGATGAATGGTTTATCCCCATAAAATTGCTCCAAAACCCCCTTAAGCAGGAAATGGACACTAAATGGGCTGCCCTTGTAGACAGTTTGCCAATGTGGAGGGAAATACAGATCAAATGTATCGCTTCTAATAGGCTGGGGCACAGATGTGCTTTTTCCTGAACGCATCTGGAACAACCTGAGATTTAATCACTTATGCAAGGATGCTACATTTCTCCTGTTACTGATAGACCAATACTGATAGTAGTACCTCAAACCAAAACAGAAGATAAATGCCTGCTGAAAAACCTACATGACATTACACAGTTACTGTTTGGCTGTACATCACTTTAATAATGTGTGGAAAATATTTAAAATCTGTGCCTTGGGGAGCACAACAATCTGACGTGTAATGGTGCTTACTCCATCACTGAACACATATTGAATGGCTAGATGCAACATTGTGACCCACCCAAAACTCTGTACAATGTAGCATGCACATGAACCTAGTCCTCAGAGAATATAAAGATGCATATGTATTAGTAAATTCATTCTGAGATAGAAAACAAATGTTTATATTGTTGAAATTTTCTTGAATATCCAACTTTTACTTGGCTCAAATTGTTACCCCAACATCTAGCTATCTAATCTCTGAAGACAATGAAAAGAAATGGTTACATTGCAATAATTTCAATAGTGTTAACTCCTTTTATTGAAATTCTTAGATATAGGTGGGCTCAACACCAAAATCCACATCAATGATAAATGCCTTACATAAAAACATTTGTTCAGATTACGCACAAATCTGAAAGGAATGTGTGTCAGAGAATTACAACTGAAATACTATCCAGAAAAGCAGATAGGACCTTACACGATACTTTGCATGTGCACTAGTTTTTGTACTCAGGGAGCGTCCCAGAAAAACAAAAACACAGAACCAATTAGTGAGGTAATGACTCGATTTTGAGCCTCGATTGTAATTGCTGTGGTTGCAAAATTTAGGAGAGATGTACAAAATGATGGGGAGCCATTCATTAAAGGGATGCCAAATCTCCACAATGCATTCATAACTGGACCAGCAGCACTTTTTAACGAGGCACAACACATCTGTGGATTGTTCAAAATCAACACATACTAGGCTTGTGGTAAAGCACAGCAAAATGCATATTTAATGACCCTTAACGCCATAAGACTGAACAGCCGCCTGCCTCATCCAATGAGAAACCGCGTCAGAGGAGGCCACCGGGCTTTTTCGTGGGCCATCCAAAATCGCAAAGAATTCAACCACAAAAAAAGGAGGAGGCCGTAGAAGACGGGTACACACAAATTGCTCAGACCATATACAAGTAGTGCAACCTCCTTAGGATGTGAAGGGCATGGATGCAGGGAAGACCCGGCAATGTCCTCATTCAGGTAAAAGTCAGACACCACCTTTGGAAGAAAGGAGAGACATAGATGGAGAACCACCTTTTCCATGTTTAAAACCAAATACAGAAGAAAACTGCCAGGTGCAACACGCAGAAGTGATTGCAGCCAAAAAGATTGACCACCTGGGAGAGCAAATTAAGGAAGATACCCAATATTCTCAAAAAGCAGCTGCTGAAGAACTGAGAGAACCAGGTTCAGGTCCCATGACAGCAACAAAGAGCACACAGAGGGAGCTACATGCAAAACCCCCTGAAGGAAGGCACAAACCAAGAAGTGCATGACCAAAGGGCATTAAAAGAAAATTGAAAAGGCAGCAATCTGGCCCTTAATGATACTCCAGGCCAGTTTCTGATCAACATCCCATTGGAGAAACGCCAAGAGCCAAGAAACTGTAAAGGAGCGTGGGTGAAAATCCACAGTCTCACACCGCGAAAAGTAAGCCTTCCAAGTGTGGCGATAGATCTAGTGATTAATTCAACATCGCCCAAATCACAGAAGCCGTGAACCCCCCCCCCCCCCCATTCATCGAAACATGGCTTTCAGTCACCAAGCCGTCAAAGCAGGGTGGAAGATCAGCACTTGGGACAGAAGATCTTTGTGCAGAGAAGCCAGGGGATGTCCACATCAGTGTACCAGGAGCTACTAGAATGACTGGATCCCTTCGGTATCTATTCTGCGTAGCAGATGAGGAAAAGAAGAGGGGCTTAAATGAGTTGATAATGGCTCCACAACGCCACCAGAACGCCCATCGCATCCACTAGGGCAGGAGTCTCCAAACTATGGCCCTCCAGGTGTTCAGGGACTACAATTCCCATCATGCCTAGTCATGTCTATGAATGTCAGAGTTTTACAATGCCTCATGGGAAGTGTAGTTCCACAGCAGCTGGAGGGCCGTAGTTTGGAGATCCCTGCACTAGGGGATCCCTTGCTCCTGACAACTTGACACATTCCTGTAGAGATGGGAGGCCAGCAGATCCACAACCGCCATACCCCACTGCAGTCAAATTTGACATAACACATCCAGGTGCAGGGACCACTCTCTGATTTAGCATCCAATGACTGAGGTAATCCACCTGCTAGATCTCTATGCCCAGAATGTAGACAAAGCCGGAATGTGAAATTTTGCCAACTGAAGAACGTACAAGGCCTCCAGCACCGCTGAACTCCTCATCCTATCCTGGTAATTGACACCTGAATGCTGTCCAACTGGATCCTGATCCGATGCCCCAGAAGTTCCATCCAATGAAAGAGGCAGACACGCTTGTGGCTTTATACCCAGCCAGGGCCTTTTTAACTTCAGAGGGTCCGTTAACTTGACACACCAATCTTCCCTAAATGGTTGTCACAGGAGTTCCTCCAAAACACAAAAGGCGCCACATTGTGTAAAATTGTAAGAATTTTTTTTTTTACATAAAAAAAAAAAAGTTGCACTTACACCAAAGATGCAAGTATACACCTTAAAATGTGTAGGCCTGCACACATACAAAAACACTTCTTTCCGGGACTCCGCCCCACGCGTCTCCTCACATGTTGACATCGTCCAGCGGTTGAATTATGTTGCTCATAGTGTGCACCCGATAGCTCTAATGAACAATATTTCATACAGCCAGTATTTGAGCGTTAGGTGTAATAGTTACAAATGATGAAGAAAATTGTGGCCCTTTTATTGTATTCCTTAATGAAGGTCTTTTCCTCTGGCACTCCCTGCCTCTTCACATCAAAAGCAGAATCCCTTTCCAGGCTGTTCTCAGTTCAGAGACCAACATTTTCAGGATCTCTTTATCTTCACTTGGTGAGGTAGCAAGGGCTCTGAAGAATCTGTCAAATTTTGAAGATAAAGAAATCCTGAAAATGTTGGTCTCCAATGAACTGGGAACAGCCTGGAAGTGGATTCTGCTTTTGACGTAAAGAGGAAGAGTGCAGGAGGAAAAGACATTCATTACAGAATTAAAAAAAAAGGGAGAGAGATGGGCACTAGAGTAAGCAACTTAAATTAAACCACTGGATGATGTCAACGCATGACAAACACATTCATGTCACCGTTACCCTCAAGTCCAGGAGGGATGGGTTTTTGTATGTGTGTCGGCCTTACATCCTTGTTGCAAGTGCAACTTTTATTTCCATGTACAATAAATTCTTACAATTTTACACAATGTGCAGCCTTTTGTGTTTTGGGGGAACTCCTGTGACAACATTGGGAATAGACCTTCCCCAAAATGGCTGGCATGACATTCTCTGGCAAAATGGCCACTGCAACCTGCCCCACAAAAAATGGCTGTTGGCCTGCCGCCCAGCACATGGTTGGCACCAAGAGAACAGGGGGATCCTGCAACTCACAAACAACTCCCCATAACAGTATAGCAAAGTTGCAGGCACACCATAAACCAGAAGGAGCCCTGCCTACCCAGGCTAGAAGAAATCCTCAGTACAACAGAAGGAGGCTGGCAGAGCAGAGGTCTGGAGAAGGTGTTGGATGGCAAAAAGAGAGCCCAAACCTGGTGGGGAGGAGGAGACTCCACAGGGTTGACCACCCCAAGAACTACCAGCGCCCTGCACCACACCTGGAGGAGATAGGGGAAAGAGCATCTACGTATCGATTCAGCAGGAGTTGAAGTAAACACTCCTGAGACAGATCCGCCTACCACTGAGAGGTGGGGGCAGTCAGCCAGGGTGACACAGACATCGGGTGCCCAGTCATGCGTGTTCCAGCAAGACGGTGAACTCACCGGCTGCCCCGATCCAGAATGTACCTGGGCAAAAAAAATTATAGAATCACATTCCCAGGAATCCGCAGGAAACTAGGTCCTTACTCCTCACTAGGCATATACAAAAAAAAAAACTGAACTGCCTATAGCAGAGAGGGTTTACTACAAACAACTAGGACTGCCCATAGACATTGATGTGCTTGTTTTTTCTGCCTAGTGTCCAAAAAACAATTTGTCCGATATCTGACTAAGGAGGCCTCTAACTGAAAAGTTAACATGAGGAAACAGAAAAAGAAAGAAAAAAAACACAAAAACACCTCTGCGATGCTCATCTAAATTAACTGCCCAACACTTTTTTTTATCGTATTATTGTAGCATATAATATAAAATGTTAAATCTTCTCTTACTTGTCAGATTTCATAAGCAGGTGGGCTGGTAGTTCCAAAAGCTGGTTATGCTGAACATCTAGTATCTCAAGCTGAGTTCGCTCAATACATTCTGGAAGTCGGGGAAGCCGATTATACCCTATGAGCAACTTCCGCAGACCGTTGGCACAGAAGAGCCTGTGTGACAACACAAAGAGACATGCTATAAAAACGTTTAACTATTACCAAAAGGGGAAGAAAACAAACAAACAAAAAAAGCTGCTGAATAATTTCGAAGGAAAAAACAAACAAAAAACTCCTCTATAACGTCAAGTCAAGTGGACCGGAGTTGTGAAAACTATCCAAAAGGCGCACGCATATATTCAAATGATCATTCCATGAATATGCTCATGCAGCAAAATACAAACCTTTAGCAGCATCTTCTCCTGGTCCACAGCTATAGTAACAAAACGTGAAATAAAATCTAATTGTACACCTATCCCCCAGACTGAATGACCATTTCATATCTACCGGTCTTTTAAATGCTTTTCTTTTCAAGTGTGCTCGTTATTCATATTTATTGTAACCAACAATGACTGATTGCTATATTATAGTTCACAGAACATCCATTCTGACTAGCTATAAGTTGCAACTGGTACAAACAATAGAGGCACATTTAAACTCCAAACTGAAAGGCACGACACCACAAATACATTTATTATATTTTTACATAAAATCCATTTTGGTGTTTGGTGCCTCTGGCTCTAATCATGTGCTTAATCCATGCATCACCCTAACTGTAAATTAGTGGGGTGCCTGTGTGCCCCTAATGGACGGGTCGCCACCGGTGTAAACACCAAAGTTTTGAACTGGTTAAACCTCATAAGGTTTCTGTCCCAGGGTACCTGTGCTAAAGTTTCCTGTTTTTCCTCTATAAAGTGCACCCCATATATTGCTTTAAAGAATCCGCCAAGAACTGTGGTGATTGTTTTACTGTCTTCCCAGTGAATTCCCCCTTTTGTAATGCATGGGAGACATATTTAAGGGGGTAGGGCAGACTTGTAGCAATGCCTTGGGCAAGATATAGATAGATATACACATTTTTGTAGTGCATTCACACACAAGTGTTTTGGAATGTAGTTCTAATCTAGTTTTTTAGCATTAACGCCATTTGAAATGAAGTTTTATTAAATTGGTTGTAACCCTTTACATAGACACAGTGAAGCGACTAGCCCCAGGAGATACAGATGAAATAAATCCTCCTACGCAAGTTGTAGTTCTTAAATCAGTGGTCTGCTCTTCCATACAAAGTTCAGAATTTACACTGCTTGTCTGAGGATTTAGAAAGCAAGGGGCGGGGGAGGGGTGGGTTGAAGTTACACCCTGTGGCGCTCAATTGAAAAGAGCTCTAGAGGGGAGGCAACGGAAAACGGAAAACTTGTCCGAAGTCACTCAAGCAGATAACAGATTTACAAGGCAGCAAACAGAAATAACACTTGGTGCTCTGGATTTAAACAAGTACACACTACACAGGGTTAAGCTTTGATCATATTTCATGTCAAGTTTACAACCACTTTAAGCCCTTCTGTATAATCTCACAAAATAAAAAATTAATGACCGTTACTTTTTAATGACCGGTAACAAGGGGAACATATTTCCACAAAACGTGTTCAACTTTTTCCTCAAACCAGGATAAATCAATTGATTTGATTTTTAAATCTGATGGAAAGTATTACCCTCACATAACCAGGTTTTTGTGAGCTGTAGAAGTGCTACAAACCTGCTGAAAAATTGGTGAAGGCTACAAACCTTTTCCCGACAGACAGGACATCCAATTGGGGAATTAAAAAGGACTTTCGCAACACACTGGCATTGGCTTAATTTCAAATGTATATAGTACATGCAAAAAAATTAAACCTGTAACGAACCACATTTAATATTATACTCTTTGAATTTCTTTTAGAGCTGGTCTTAATCCAAGGTAGAACAATGATTAAAACAAAAGAATACCAGTACTTGATAACCTACAGCAGGTATCTCTAAACTACGGCCGTCCAGCTGTTGTGAAACTACACATCCCGCGAGGCATTGTGAAACTGACATCCACAGACATGACTAGGCATGATGGGAATTGTAGTTCCTAAACAACTGAAGGGCCATTGTTTGGAAACCCCTGACATACAGAAACACTGTCAGCTAGGAAGAACTCACCTTGCAGGTAGTGTAGTCAGGAGATTGTGACTGACATCCAGCACCTCAAGATTTTTACTCTCGCTAACCCAATCAGGCAGGCAATCTATGCAATTTCTGTAGAAAACAAGGGGATTATAAGAGAACATTATTCACAGCTGTAAAAAGATAACAGTTACAAAAAAATGCATGGGTATTTTTTGAACACTAACATACTGGTTGAAAAATGGAAGAGTTGGCAATCAAAAGCTATGGTTGCCCTCTTAGCACAATTTTTATCAGATACCTGAAAAAAATAACATATTTAAAACTTTTCAGTAAAACTTCTCAACACCCCTACATTAAATATTAAAGTGGCATTTACATTTTGGACCGAGGGGTCCTTTAGATTATGAGCTACTTTAACTCAAGTGTTTTCGTGCCTTCGATCATGCATTGTTAGGCAACCTATTCATTTTGAACAGACTGGTAAACATCAATGCAGAAAAAACCGTACCTGCGCCATTTTTTTCCTTGCACATCTCACCCATGTAAACCACAAATGCACTAGATGCAATAAGGAGGTCATTCAAATTTAATAGCACCACAACACACTTTGCTCTTTGGTTTGCAGCAAAAGGCATGATTTATCATATGTTACACCAAAGCATGGACTTAAAAGGGCACCGTGTTCATATTGCAGTGTTCTGCAATAAAAAGAAAAAAAAATAATATTCTCTTTAAACCCTATTCAACCACCCACATTCTGCTAAATGTTGAAATGAACTCAAACTCCCGAAATGGAAAGCCACTACCTTAACTTAGTTTATTGGTGCATTATTCACAACTTTTACAATTAAAAAACACAAATGGCTGCATGCGGTTCTGGAAGACAGAAGAATTCGACTGCAGTTTCTGTACTTTGTCAGTGTAATTAAATATACTGATACGTGTATAAGAGGGGTATTTTTGTATTTTATTGCATGTCTCCTTTAAGTGACACTTTAATTGGTTTTAGTCAAGTGAATATTTATTTCATTTCTGGGTATCATGATAAAAGCCATATATTAAGTACACCTCTGTACATTACTATAATGTGTGGAGTGATCCAACAGGGTGAACTTATTAGCCAATGTTAAAGCGCCCATTATGAAATACCTTAGAACAAAAACACCTGCATCGCCTCCCGGTCACAGCTGAGAGAGCCGACATCTTCCCTCTGCGTTTCTTCCAGGTTCGCAGCTCTGGCACTGTGAGAGGCCGAAGACGTGATGGCAGAATCAGCCGGACCTTCAGAGCGCATGCGTGGCTGACATCAGCAGCTGTATGCAAGGTGAAAATCTCCTAAACCATACGGTTTAGGATATATTAATCTTACCTACAGGTCAGCCTTATAGGCTAACCTGTAGGTAAAAATGTGCAAGCGGGGTATACAACCGCTTTGAATAAATATTTTTTTTTTTTTTTATAAACGCTAATGGAATTACTCAGATGGTGATTAGTCATTCTCAGCAAGTGTTGTAAAACAAGAAACCAAAACACCTACACAAGCTTAGCATTTTGATGCATGGCCTTTAAATACACTTCAATCATATTACCAGCTAAAGATTAACTTACAGTAATCAAAAATTCCTCAGAGTAAAAAGCACGGACAAAAAAAAAAAAAAGAAGAAACCAGCAACAAGCTAGTGATAATCTTACACAATGCGCTAAATCTGACCTTTTCCTGCAATGGGGCCCCCAAAGGAGATTTAAGCCACCATAGACGGATAGTAATTTAGCCAGTTCCTTCTGAATTTTGATCCTTCTATGTGCAGTCTGGTTGTACTGAAGTTGATCAATATATTGGCTTCAGTCCAACCAGCCTGTCTGGGTTTTTCTTTCGGGCTCAATTGCTGTCAGCAATAATTACTGTATTCTACTGGTGGGAAAGGCTCTCAGTCAGCCGAACACAATAGTGCTGTGGGAGAGATTCCCCCATCAAAACTGACTGTCGATAGGGGAAGCTAGCAATTTTCATTCCTTCAACTTATAGAAGACGACAATAAAAGTGCATAATATATGGTCTGCCTTAGAATTTTTTTTTTTTTTTTTTTAACGGAAGCAAAACCTGGAAACGGTTACCTGTAGCAACTTTATTATTGCTTCACTGGAAAGATTAAACTTGCTTTGGGCAACTGTTGCACTTCTGTAACAGCTTTCTTACATCCAGTCATAGTAACATATCCTTAATGTATGGTTTATTCCATCTTTTAGATGTGAATTCCACACATATGATAAAATCCATGAAAGCCCAACTGTGGGCAAATTAGAAATGATCCTTTGCAGTGGCATTACACCAGCACTACAAGGTTTAATTGAATGTTTCTGAGAGGAGAAACGGTTTTAGCTATTAGATTCTCCACTCCCCTGGCAGGGGCACTTCCCCACAATCCAGCAGCGGAATATTCCTCAGCGTTCACACGTCCAGAGCAGGGCGTTGGACCCTGTTCTAGTCTTGCTGACATCAGGACTCTAGGCTGGTTGAGTTAGAATAGAGGAAGATCCAAAGAAATGACATCAGTGTTAATTCCATCAAGTATATCAAGTGTAGGAGGCCTTCTTTATGGCACAAAGCGTGTAACAAGCAAGCCAAAAGTGGTTTCATTTTAAGGAACCATACCTGGAGATATCCATAAGGGCCAAATTACAAGGATCTGGATACACATCCAAGTGGATGAGTTCTAAAAAAAGAAGACACAACATTATAGTAATCAAATGAATGTGTAAAATGCTACTTGCATCTGCTATTATTGGAAAAACTGAAATTAAAACATTCCCCGTTTGGCCAGTCCACCAAAAGGGTTCCTTATTTAAGTATCTAGCATCTTTGCAAAAGTGATACTCTATATGCAACATAATGCTTTAAAAATAGGGGCCAATGAACACATTTTCTAAAAAGCCTAAAGTTATCCTTTCAAAAATATTATTCCATATAAAAAAAAGCAAAATTATAATTACTTGATTACAAGAGATGTACATGGTGGTACCAAGGTTTTCATTTATATCCACAGCATGCCACACCATTTTTGACTGCATACTTAAAGTGGCTGTAAACCTTCCTTTTTTTTTGATAAACATGCCTATACTCACCTGCGCTGTGCAAAACTATTGCACAGAGCAGCCCCAATCCTCTCCTCTGGGGTCCCCTGCCGGCGGAATCGCTCCCGAGTCCTGCTGCTGTGTCCAGTGACTCAACCCCCACGTCACCGGATTTAATCGACAGCAGCGGGAGCCAATGGCTCCTGCTGCTATCAATCTATCCAACGAGGAGAGAGAAAGCAGCTGAAGTCACAGCACAAAGAATTTGTAGATGCATTCTATGCATTAAGGCAGGGTTTGACAAATTTGCTTGGAATCTAGGTGCCAGCTAAAAAAGTTAGGAGCCAGAAAACGCACCCCGTCCCGCCGAGCTCGCTCGCAGAAGCGAACGCATACGTGAGCAGCGCCCGCCTATGTAAACAGTATTCATTGGTAGAGCGAGAGCAATGATTCTAGCCCTAGACCTCCTCCAACTCTAAACATGCAACCTGTAGAATTTTTTAAAAGTCGCCTATGGAGATTTTAAAGGGTAAAAGTTTGTCGCCATTCCACGAGCAGACAATTTTGAAGCGTGACATGTTGGGTATCAATTTACTCGGCATAACATACAAAATTTTTTTTACTGTTGTCTTTAATTTAAAAAAAGTGTATTTTTTCCCCAAAAAAGTGCGCTTGTAAGACCTCTGCGCAAGTATGGTGTGACAAAGTATTGCAACGACCGCCATTTTATTCTCTAGGGTGTTAAAATAAATATATATAATGTTTGGGGGCTCTAATTAGAGGGAAGGAGATGGTAGTAAAAAAAATTAAAAAAAAAAACACTGGGGAAGCTCCATTAGAATTGCTGGTTTGTCATGCCAACGGCCACCACAAGATGGCGCCAGATCACAGAAGGAAGCTTAGGCGTGCAGAAGGGCGCAAAGCCGCGATCGCGTAGTGGGGGTGCACAGAGACACAGGATGCGATATCCTGCATCTCCGTGCGCCCCCATCTCCCGCACCGTGCCGACCGGGAATTAAGCCTGCGGCTTTGCTCCCTTCTGCAGGCCTAAGCTTCCCCAGGCACCAGGTCGCTAATTCTAGTCGCAATTGCGACCGGGTGCGCGGATTTTGTCAAACCCTGCATTACGGTGAAAAAAAAACTTAAGGCTTTAGAACTACTTTACCTCTCAATGAGGTTCACATGCAAATCAAAAGCACATGAAATAAAAGCAACAAAATATCACCAAAAAAAAAATGACGACAACAAATGTTGTAGATTCAGTGTTGTAGTTCTCCCTTGACTGAACGGTTTTAAAGTAAAAAACGGTTGACTTTTACATACAGTGCCACAATATTGTTAGCAATTTACAAGATATGTAGAGCTTTCTAAAATATTAGAAAAATAACCGCTTTAGCCCCGGACCATTTGGCTGGCCAAAGACCAGAGGACTTTTACGACTTTTTGCGATTCGGCACATTGCGTTTGACAATTGCGCAGTCGTGCCACGTTGCTCCCAAACAAAATTGATGTCCTTTTTTCCCAACAAATAGAGCTTTCTTGTGGTGATATTTGATCACCTCTGCGGTTATTATTTGCGCTAACAAACAGTGCGACAATTTTGAAAAATGAAATATCCTTTACTTTTTGTCATAATAAATAAAAATAATTTCCACAGTTTAGGCCGATACGTATTCTTCTACATATTTTTGTTAAATAAAATCGCAATAAGTGTATATTGATTGGTTTGCTCAAAAGTTTTTTTTTTTTTTTAATAGTAATGGCGGCGAATCAGTGCTATAAAAATATATGCATGTGCCTCCACTGTGGGGACGCCCATTGTTTAGTGTTAGGACCACAGATTACAGGGTGCCTTGGCGTGGCTCTGTGGCTCACGCATGCGTGCAGACAAAACCCCTGTTTTTAAACGCATACTGTTAGACAGGTTAATTGGTTGTTCTGCAGGCTGGTCGGTAAAGAGGCTTGGTTTTTCCCTGGGCATTCCCCAGGTTTTTGTTATCTGTGTTAGCCTTCCTATGCCACTTACTGCGATTGCCAGCAATAGATGGGGGCGGTGGACACGTTTATGTTTCACCTGTGGTGTTTATATTGCTCCAGTAGTGCACCAACACCTTTGCAGCCATTGTGCTATATGATGGGTGTTTGGTGTGCTCCTGTACCTTTTAGGAGGGGTGGCTCCCCTTCAGTCCACCTGCCCCCATCTATCCATTAGAATGCATTTGCCTCCACTGTGGGGACGCTCATGGTTTAGTGCTAGGACCACAGATTACAGGGTGCCTTGGCGCGGCTCTGTGGCTCACGCATGTGTTTGCAAATGCGTGCGGACAAAACCCCTGTTTTTAACGCATACTGTTAGACAGGTTATTTTGGTTGTTCTGCAGGCTGGTCGGTAAGGAGGCCTGGTTTTTGCCTGGGCATTCCCTAAGTTTTTGTTATCTATAAAAATACCCAGATTACTGTGAAAGTGACACTGGCAGTGAAGGGGTTAAGTGTTGTCCTAGGGAGCGATTCTAGTCGTTAGGGGGCGTGGCAAGGAGTGACACGTCACTGATATCTGCTCCTGATGAGAGGGAGCAAATGATCAGTGACAGTGTCACTAGGCAGAACGGGGAGAGGCAAGTGTAAACAATCCTCTCCCCCCAGCTCTGTGACCCGATCGCGGGACATACGAGTCCGCTGATCTTGTGGGCTTGGCCACGGAGGTTGCTGCAGGGGCGTGCGCACAGCGGAAATTTGAAAGTAACGTAAATATACGTTACTCTGCCAAGCCATGCCATTTTGCTGACGTATATGTGCAGGAGTCGGCCGTTAACCGGTTAAGATGAAAGGGTCCCTCTTCATACAATACAACCTTGCAGTGCCACAGTACTTAAAGCCCAACTCAAACTTTGTTTTAATTGCTGTTGTCACTGGTACAGGAAGAGATAGATTGTGTATATACACACACACACACACACACACACACACACACTCCCTGACAAAAGTCTTGTCACTTCTCTATTTTGTAGAACCCCCCTGCTATTAACCTGACTTTTAATTAATCAATTGGTGTTAGAAATAGCTCATATTAAAAGCTAAAGCCCTCCCAAATGATGTTTAATGCACTGAAATAAATTAGTTTCGCTGAAAAAAGATTTGTCATTCATTTAAGATGAAAGGTCAAATTTTGGCAAGACAAAAGTTTTGTCGCCTATACAGAAATTGAACAACTTTACTGAAAATCCAAAAATATGTCAGCAAATTAAGTAGTGGTGCTGTGAGATCCAAATGTATTATCTTGTATGACTTCCATGAGCTTGAAGGACAGCATCCATGCAAGTTGGCAAGGTGTCATACAATTTATTGATGAAGTCATCAGGAATAGCAAAGAAAAACAGTCTTGCATGCCTCCCAGATTTCATCAATATTCTTTGGTTTCATCTTCCATTCTACACCACATATGCTCAATGATGTTCATGTCTGGTGACTGGGCTGGCCGATCCTGGAGCATCTTGATCTTCTTCGCCTTAAGGAACTTTGATGTGGAGATGGAAGTATGCGATGGAGCACCATCCTGCTGCAAAATTTGGCCTCTTTTATGGTTGGGAATATAAGAGGTAGCTAAGATTTCTTGGTATTTTAGACTATTGATGTTGCATTCCACCCTGCAGATCCCTTGCACAGCCCCATACTGGATGTTACCCCAGACCATGATTTTTGCCTCCACCAAACTTCACTGTTTTCTGGGTAAATCTCGGCTCCACGCGGGTTCCAGTAGGTCTCCTGCAATATTTGCGGTGACTGTGGTGTAATTTAACAGAAGATTCTTCTGAAAAATCCAACTTCTGCCACTTTTTCAGAGTCCATCCTTTTAGCAGGCTGTGGCCCTTGGCAAATGCCACACGGTTTTTCAATTGTCTTTTGTTTAGTGCTGGCTTATGGGCACCGATTCGACCATGGAGGCGGTTTTGAGACAGAATCCGACAAATTGTTCTGGTTGACACAGGGACTTCAGGTGTCCAGGTCTCGTGGAGCTCTGCTACAGTGGAAAATGGGCTGGCCTTGGATTTTCGAGCCAACAAACTATCCTTTCCAAGCAGTTGTCTTGCAGGGTCGGCCTGACCTGGCCTTGTCCAAAACATCTCCAGTCTCTTCAAAAAAAATGTTTTATCCTCTGAACTTGACGCTGAGACACATTGAAGGTGTCTGCCACATCAGCAGTGGATCTGGTCTTCAGCCTCTTGATAATCAACACTTTAGTCTCCGGGTAAATCTTTGGCATGTTTGCAGAGGTCTAGTTGCAGTTGAGAAGGTCCAGTGTACTGGGGTTCCTTTGATCCATTATAAGTCACAGGTGAAGCTCATATAACAAGGCGACAACACTTATGTCTTGGCAAAAATTGACTCAACGGGCTTCACCAAGCTGTGAATATTCGAATACTTTGTCAGTTTCGTTTTGCACTGAAACATTATTACAAAAGCTGTTGGGATTAAAATGATCCATTTCTATTAACAAAATCTTGATTAGAAATGTATTTTAGCGGCACTTCAGGTCAATTTGTACACAAGCGACAAGACTTTTGTCAGGGAGTGTGTGTGTGTGCAAAAAACAGAAAAGTAAGTATGGCGGCTTTCACATAAAAGTTAGTCTAACAAATCCAAATCAGCATTAAAAAAAAAAAAAAAGTGTGTAGAACCACTTTAAAATTAATGTGCAACTGCATAAATATATCAATATGCAGAATAAAATCAGTTAAAAATAAAAGATGTCCGACAGTAAAATACTGTTCACAGTAAACAATACTACCTTTAGATGTGAAATCACTCTTAAAGTGGATGTAAACCCAAAAACTTTTTTTTTTTTTTTTTAATGTAACAATGTACAGTATAAGATTTCCTATCATCTGCGCCTAGTCTTGCTACAAAGTTAATCCAGCTCTGAGCAATCCTCTTATTGTTCAGTGAAATAAAAACGGACTTACAGAGAAAAACCTTAGTCCTTTCTGCCCCCTTGCTGTGAGTGACAGGTTATTTACATATCTCATGCACTAGCCTGGAGACCGGCATCATGTTTTAATTCCCACCCCCACTCCTTTTAAGTCATGTGGTTACTTTTCTGGATTTTGACTGGATCATAGTGATCATAGCAAAATTTAGTGTAAGGAATACACAGGGGAAAAATGCATGTCGACAAGGGGAGTGTAGAGGAGGGTGGGGAGTGTAGAGGTGGGTGGGGAGTGTACGGACATCACGACTCCACCCGCCAAGCTCATGACAACAGATCCACCCACAGAATCTTCAGTTTTTCAGTTCTTATAACAGACGGAGGGGAAACATTTGACAGGCAAGGATACATACAGGAGGCATATATATCCTTATAGATCAGCACTATGGCAGTAGTTTAGAAAGGATGAGAGTGGGTTTACATCCACTAAGTGTTTGAAGACCAGCCACCATCTCCCTGCAAAGACAATACTCGCTAGAAGGGATAGCTTCCCTTAGAACAGCATATGTGCCTGTAACTCATGTCAGAACTACCCAGAGTGCATACAAGACTTCACAATAATCTGTGTCCAATGGTACCTTCAGATGGAATCGAGCAAAGATAAATAAAGCTCACCAGGAGTCCAGGTATAATCTCCAATAGTGTAGTAGTTTAATACAATATAGTATTAAAACAATCCACATGACCAGAATGTTACCAGAAAGCTACCCTGTGGGAGGGGGACATTTAAAGCTGGCCATAGACCTTTTGTAATTCAGCCAGGCCCTACCGAACTGGACGAATTTCAATCATTATGGCACAGATCCTTCTCAACAGAAGTCCATTGATAGAATGGATGTCAGAATGCGAGATAAGCCCATGCAGTGCCCGAACATACATTACAGGCCATCCCCACTGCATGTCTGGGTACAGCTCGCAAGGTTTTACCAAAGCTGCACCGATCCAGATGCTCTGCTTCAATTGTTTTTTTTTAAAGACATCGAGGAGTTGACCGAAGAGCCGAAGAATATGAAGGTAAAATAATTACACCAAGAGTGATTTCTCTGTAATGTAGAAGTCACCCATCACCTTAAAAGGGGTGGTTCACCCTCCTAAACAACAGTCCTTAAAACGAATTGGCTCAGTCTGGCTAAAAACAATCCGCAGTTTAAAAAAATTACAATCGCTCCCATACCTCTTTTTCTCCTCTGGCAAACAGGCACTTCCTGGTGTAGGAGCAGCGGGACTGGGCGTATCGCTCTGTGCTTGTTTGGCCGCAATGCTTCCTGGGTTTACAGCGTCACGCTGCCCAGGAAAGAATTCACAGCCCACGATCTGCAACTCTCACGGTATTTCCGCTCGTTACATGACTCTGGAAGCAAGTCATGTGACGATTGTGGCTGCAATAGCGCCATTTTCAAGAATGGAAACCTTGTCTTTGATGGATTTGACTGACCTTTTCTATCAGCTGCTCTGTGCCTTCTGAGCAGCTGATAGAAAAGATCGCTCGTCTTTACTATGAAGGGGGCGAGTCCTTTTCAGGACGCTGCGCCGTTGCCACAGTAACAGTTCAGTGTTGACGGCGCGGCTCGCCGTCAACACTGGGCATGCGCGGGATAGAGCGGTGAATGCTGGGAGAACAGCATTCGCCGCATCCCGGAAGAGACCGTGGTTGGTCTTCAGACTGCCCGGAGCAAAGATGGAAACATCCCTTTTGGGGTGATATAAACTTTTCTTTTGGGGTAATTCTAAATGCTGGCGCCTACATCGCTGGGACGGGTGAGTACATTATTACATAGGTACCAAGCGGGAGAAAGGATTTTTTTTTAAAAAAAAAGAATTTTCGGCCGAACCACCCCTTTAAGACGCTAGCAAAAAAAAAAAACGTTAGATTGGGAGAAGTGCTGGAAGTGGGTGTCTTCAAATGCCTTACCAGTGTCCAATCACCTGAAGGTACAAGCCTATATATAACCCAGGGTCTATAAAATTCTCAGCCTGTGTCCTGTTCTGCACAATTAAAATGCTTTTATATTTTCAAGTAGAAGACAGTGCAACTTACCATTGGATGATGCATAGAGAGCCTTCAAATAATAGCCACTAATTTTGAGTGATGTAAGGTGGTTTCTTTCACAGTGCAAGACCTCCAAGTTACTTAGCATAGTCACATCAAGCTCTGTCACGTTGTTATCTCTCAGATCCAACTGGGTAATGTTAAGCAGGAAGTCTACATCATCTGCCACTAAACGTCGGACTGCATTAAGCCTACAGTTACAAACATGCAATCGTGTTAATATTTTTAGTTTTCGGGGGAAAAAGATAGTTTATTGCAAAATAGGTAAACCAGTCTTGTTGGCAAAAAAATGTGACCTCATTGTCATACAAGCAAGATATTTGTGACTAATTAAGGTCAAACTACTGTCAGATTATGGCATGCATGACATCAACGAAGGAATTCAGTATACCTTCTATCTGTGGGAAAAAAATAACCATTGGCCTTGAAGTAAACATTCCATTGGTTTGCTATTGTGTTTTGTTGACTCAGCTGTAGTGTGCTTTACTGCAATCAGAAGTTAACCCAACGCTGAAGAACTGGGCTTATATTGCAGCTGAAGCTTTCCAATAAGGAGGGGTCCTTTAAGGCGCCTTTCACACGGACGGCTGTTTTGCCGCAGTTAAAAGCATGTAAATGTTCAGAGAAATTCAAGGCTCCAGGCACTGCGATTAGCTGCATTTTCACATTGCAATTACCTGCGGCCGCATTTAGCTGCGGTAGTCATTCCCATAGCGACCCTTTTTATTTTTTGATGATGTGCTTCCTGTTCTTTTTTTCTCACGCGGCTATCCGCAGTTGACACAAAAGACTGCGATTACCTGCGGATATGTGCATATAGCTGCGCTAAATCGCTCCTGGATGCATTCAAGTCTATTTTTTTTTTTTTATTCGCACCAAACCGCAGCTAAACGCTGTTTGTGAATGGGGCCATAGGAAAGCATTGTGTGCTTTTGGCTGCAGTAGAAAACTAGAAAATCTGCAGCTAAAAGCACCATTCTATCCATCCGTGTGAAAGGGGCCCAATTCTGGAGCCTGAACTTTGCAATCCATGCAAGGAGCAGCCAACACCGGTCTCAAAAGTTCATAAAACAAATGCACACAGGCCAATAAAAATACACATCTTGAATGCGGTTAAGCTGCACAATCTTTATAAATCATACAGTGTCTTGAAAAAGTATTCATACCCCTGGAGATTTCCACATTTTGTTATGTTACAACCAAAAACATAAATGGATTTTATATATGTATATATTTTTTTTTTTTGAAACGCATCAGCTGCATCCCTTATTTTTTTTATTTATTTTTTTTAAGTGTATTTTTGTGCGTGAACTCGAGAGAGAGGAGCCGGACTGCAGGAGTTGGGAGTAGGCAGACCCTCCCCCCGGAGGCAATCGCCATCCTTCTCCATGCCCCTGGTGGCAATGGCGGGTGTGAAGGGGGGCCTCCCACTCACCCCGCCCTACCTGCTCCTCTTGGGAGCCCAACTGGGGCCCAACGGGACCCCAATGGGGCAGAGGGACTCCCCCTATGAGGGAGTGAGGGGGCCTAGCCCACCCAGCCAGCCCCGTGGGTCCTTCGCCTCTCTTTATTTTAGGAGACCGCATGGCCAAAGTGCGTGTGTTTTAAACTAGGGTTGTCCCGATGCCTCTTTTTTAGGACCGAGTACAAGTACCGATACTTTTTTTTATGTACTCGCCGATTCCGAATACCGATACTTTTTTTTAAATGCAGCAATGCGCCCCAAATGCAGCCTTGTGTCCCCCCCATATGCAGCCATGTCTCCCCCCAAATGCAGCCATAACTCCCCCCTCATATGCAGTCATGTCTCCCCCCCCATATGAAGCCATGTCTCCCCCTCATATGCAGTCATGACTCCCCCCCATATGCAGTCATGACTCCCCCCCATATGCAGCCATGTCTCCCCCCCAAATGCAGCCATAACTCCCCCCTCATATGCAGTCATGTCTGCCCCCCATATGAAGCCATGTCTCCCCCTCATATGCAGTCCCCCCCCATATGCAGCCATGTCTCCCCCCAAATGCAGCCATAACTCCCCCCTCATATGCAGTCATGTCTCCCCCCATATGAAGCCATGTCTCCCCCTCATATGCAGTCCCCCCCCATATGCAGCCATGTCTCCCCCCAAATGCAGCCATAATTCCCCCCTCATATGCAGTCATGTCTGCCCCCCATATGAAGCCATGTCTCCCCCATCATATGCAGTTATGTCTCCCCCGCCGTCTAGTTGTTCGGCGCTCAGCAGAACATAACAGCTTTCATTTGAATAGCTGCTGTTCCCTGCCGCGCGTCGTCATGGCCCCTCCCCCTTGTCCGGGCACTTTGATAGACAGATCACCTGTCCAATCCTGGGAAAAGCGCCCGACAAGGGGGGGGGGGCATGACGACGCGCGGCAGGGAACAGCAGCTATTCAAATGAAAGCTGTTATGTTCCCTGGCTTAAGCGCCGAACAGCTAGACGGCGGCGGCAGCGGCAGCGGCAGCAGAAGCAGCTCTCCAATGATCCAGTGTGATTTTATACATACCTGGGGACTGCTCTGCTCTCCGCTTTCTTCTTCGCTTCCTCTCCGCCTCCAGTCCGCCTTCCTCGCTGCCCCCTCAGTCTCCTCTGCGATCGGTTCCCGCCCCCTTTCCGCCCACTCTCTGCCCTCTCTCCGCCCCCATTCCGCCCCCACTCCGAAAAAAAAAAAAAAAAAGTATCCGGATTAGGCATCGGCGGTATTTGCGGGAGTACAAGCACTCCCGCAAATACTCGGTATCGGACCCGATACCGATACTAGTATCGGTATCGGGACAACCCTATTTTAAACCAATTTTGTGTGCGTGCAAGTGTGGTGGTCTTTGTGGGGGGGGGGGTGGGCGTACTAAGCACAGGCGTACCTTGCATAGCACACCCACCGGGAGCCGGGCTGAGACCACCAAACTCAATTCACATGTAGCCGAGACCGGGATCCGAACCCTTGGCTGCAGAGGTGAATGGCTTGTCAGCGCAGTGCCAATCACGTTGAGCCACCACAGCTCTCATGTATATATTTTTAGATCACAAGTGGCACCCAATTGTGAAGTGGAAGGAAAATGAAAAATGGTTTTCAAATTTTTTACAAATAACTATCAAAAGTGTGGCATGCATTTGTATTCAGTCCCCTTTACTCTAAAATGCCCAAGATCTAGTGGGACCAATTGCTTTCAGAAGTCACCCAAGACTCCACATGTGTGACATTTAATCTCCATATAAATGCAGCTGTTCTGTAAAGCCCTCAGAGGTTTGTTAGAGAACCTTAATGAACAAACCGCATCATAAAGGCCAAAGAATACACGAGACGGGTCAGGGATAAAGTTGTGGAGAAGTTTAAAGCAGGGTTAGGTTATTAAAAAAAAATCCCAAGCTTTGAACATCTCACGGAGCACTGTTCAAATCTATCATCCAAAAACGGAAAGCGTATGGTACAACTACAAACCCACAAAGACATGGTTGTCCATCTAAACTGACAGGCTGGGCAAGGAGAGCATCAGAGAAGCAGCCAAGAAGCCCATGGTAACTCTGGAGGAGCTGCAGTTTGCGACAAGCCATGGAATGATTTAGATCAGGGGTCTCCAAACTTTCTGAACTAAGGGCCAGTTGATTTGTCCATTAGACTTTAGGGGGGCCAGACTGTGGCCAGCAGAAGTGGAAATTTTCTTGGCATCGGTGGGAGTGGGATCACCACATTTGGTATGAGTTGGAGGAATAGTGCCCCATCGTTGGTATCAAGAATAGCACTCCATTGTTGGTGTTAATAGGAGAAATGGTGCCCCATTGTTAATGTCAGTTGGAAGAATAGTGCATCAGTGGGAAGAGTATTGCCCAGTGGGTCAGATAAAGGCAAGAAAATCTGCCCCCCAGGCCGCAGTTTGGAGACCACTGTTTTGGATCAAAGTATATTTATTTGTTGGCACAAAAGTCCAGACCTAAATCCAATTGAGAATCTGTGGCAAGACTTGAAAATTGCTGTTCAGATGCTCTTTATCCAATCTGACAGAGCTTGAGTGATTTTGCAAAGAATAGGCAACAATTTTACTCTAGATGTGTAAAGCTGGTAGAGATACCCCCAAAAAGACTTGCAGCTCTAATTGAAGCAAAAGGTGGTTCTACAAAGTATTGACATGCTTTTCAATTTTTTTTAAGAAAATGTAGAAAACCATTTATAATTTTTCTTCCACTTCATAATTCTGTGCCACTTTGTGTTGGTGTATCACAGAAAAACCCAATAAATACATTTATGTTTTGTGACATGACAAAATGGAGGAAAAAAAATTCCAAGGGGTATGAATACTTTTTTAAGTCAGTGTATGTTAACCAATTTCAGACTCTGGGCATACTAGACACATCCAAAAGCATTATTGTACACCTACACAAGCTGTGTTCTAGCAAGTCTAGTCCTTTTTGCCCTGTTCCTTCCCTGTCCCAGTACCTGGCAATACGGGACTAATAACTGCATTGCATTACACTCCTGAGTACACAGAGGTCGCCGGTAGCAGGAGCCATCAAAAAAAAATCATCAACATTGCTCAAACGGGAATACAGAAAGTTACATTAAAACATTTTATCATTTGTAACTGTTTTTCATCTACAGATCAAAGGGATTAACTTCGATCTGCAGATGGTGTTAATTTTTTTTTTGTGGACCCGACCCCCTTCCTCTGGGGTCCCTTAGCAGCACTCCTGGCTCCACCTCTTCTCAAATGCCCGGTTAAAGAGCCGCTCGTGCAGGCGTGCTCCTGTGTCCTGCTTCTGCGTCTATTGACCGAGACAGCAGGACTTGGCCCCACCCCCCGCATCATTGGACTTGATTGACAGCAGGGGGAGCCAATGGCTGCGCTGCCATTAATCTATCCAATCAGGACCCAAGACACCGGCTGGAGCTGGTGTGCTCATCCCAGTCGCTGGAAAGACCGGGTTCAGGTAAGTAAAAGGGGGGGGGGGGGGCTGCTGCATCACAGAAGATTTTGCATTAAGGTGAAAAACCTTGAGGGTTTACAACCCCTTTAAAGCAACCTTGACACGTTAAAAAAAAAAAATCTCTAATTAAACGTTCCTCTGTATTCTCCTCCATGCAATTTTAATTTTCCTTGAGATGTTTTTCTATTTTATGTTGAACTTTTTTTTTTGTTTTTGTTTGTCTTGTTCATTACTATTTATACACCTTTTACGTATATTTACACCTATCACACTGAAAAAAAAAGCAAAATTTGAAAAACACACTTTATTTGTAAATAACTTTTGTTTAGTTTTAGTTTATTTGTCCAACACTGAAAAAATATATTGTTGCAGAATATTCACAAAAAGAAAGCCTGGTTTTTCCTTAAAAAAAATTATGACTGAACAAACATGCTCAAAGCAGAAATGTAAAAAACTTGCTCAGGTCCATCAGGCCCCTTTCACATTGAGGCGTGGAGCCGCGGTGACGGTATAGCCGCGCTATTTGTAGCGCCGCTATACCGGCGTGATTACCGCGATATTCGGGCGCTAGCGGTGAGGTTTTAACCCCCGCTAGCGGCCGAAAAAGGGTTAATACCGCGCTGTTACCGCGGTTTCCCATTGATTCCAATGGGAAGGCGCGCTATAGGAGCGGTGAACACACCACTCCTATACCGCGGTAAAGATGCGGCTAGCAGGACTTTTGGAGCGTTCCTGCTAGCGCACCGCTTCAGTGTGAAAGCCTTCGGGCTTTCACATTGAACACTACAGGGCATGATTTTTCATGCGGTATAGCAGCGCTATTTTTAGCGCTGTACCGCATGAAAAACGCCTCAATGTGAAAGGGGCCTAAGGTGTGAAAGCCACTTCGGTTAAGAGAGAACGGTATGTTTTTAGGGAACACGCAACTTGAGTTATCAGCCTGTTAAAATAAATTTGTGGGTTCGATATTGAGTTGGCCCACCCTTTGCAGCTATAACAGCTTCAACTCTTCCGGGAAGGCTGTCCACAAGATTTAGGATGGTGTCTATAGGAATGTTTGACCATTCTTCCAGAAGTGCATTTGTGAGGTCAGGCACTGACGTGGTACGAGAAGGCCTGGCTCGCAGTCTCCGTTCTAGGTCATCCAAAAGGTGTTCTATCGGGGTGAGGTCTAGTTCCCCCACCCCAAACGTACTCATCGATGTCTCTATGGACCTTGCGTTGTGAACTGGTGAGCAGTCATGTTGAAACAGAAAGGGGTCATCCCCAAACTGTTCCAACAAAGTTGGAAGCATGAAATTGTCCAAAATGTCTTGATGTGCTGACGGCTTAGGAGTTCCCTTTACTGGAACTAAGGGGCCAGGCTCTACCCCTGAAAAAACAAACCCACACCATAATCCCCCTAGAACAAATGATTTGGACCAGTGCACAAAGCAAGGTCCATAAAGACATGGATGAGAGAGTTTGGGGTGGAGGAACTTGACTGGCCTGCACAGAGTCCTGATCTCAGCCAGATAGAACACCTTTGGGATGAATTAGAGCAGAGACTGTGAGCCAGGCCTTCTCATCCACAACAATGCTTAACCTCACAAATCTACTTCTGAAAGAATGGTCAAACATTCCAATAGACACTGCTAAACCTTGGGAGCAGCCTTCCCAGAACAGTTGAAGCTGTTATACCTTCAAAGGGTGGGCCAACTCAATATTGAACCCTACGGACTAAGACAGGGATGCCATTAAAAGTTCATGTGTGAAGGCAGGTGTCCCAATACTTTTGGAAATCATGTAGGTAGTAGCCCTGTAAGGCAGCTTGTCTGAATTGAGAAGTTTATTTTGAAGAAGACCATGTAGAAGAGAGGGACACACATGCACACAGTGGATGATTTACTAAAACTGGAGTGAAAAATTTGGTGCAGCTCTACATAGAAACCAATTGGCTTGCAGGTTTCATTGTCAAAGCTTAAAGTGCCATGACTTTTTTTTGTTTGTTTAAAAACAAATGTCATACTTACCTGCTCTGTGCAGTGGTTTTGTACAGAGCAGCCCGGATCCTCCTCTTCTCCAGTCCCTCGCTGGCACTCTTGGCCCCTCCTTCCTGCAGAGTGCCCCTACAGAAAATCGGCATGTTATGGGGGCATCTGAGCCAATGCTCTGCATGTATATTCATTCAGACACGGAGCCACGGCTCGGCCCCACCCCCCTCGCTCATCATTGGCTCACTGACATTCACAGCAGCGAGAGCCACTTGTACCGGCTGCCATCTCAGCCAATGAGAAGGGAGAGTCACGGACAGCCGAGATACTCGTGCAACATGACTGGATCAAGATGGGACTTGGGTATTAGGGGGGTTGCTGCACACAGTTTTTTATCTTGATGCATAGAATGCATGAAGATAAAAAAACTTCTGCCTTTAGAACCACTTTATTTGAACGAGCTGAAGTTAGCCGATTGGCTACTGCCATGCACAGCTGCACCATATTTTGCACTCTCCTAGTTTTATTAAAATCAACCCCACAGTATACACCTTTAACAGTGAGGGGAAAAAAGTAATTAATTGATCCCCTGCTGATTTAGTACACTTGCCCACTGTCAAATAAATGATCAGTTTATATTTTTAGTGGTAGGTTTATTTTTAAGAGTGAAAGAGAACAACAAACCAAAAAAAACGCATAAAAAAAAAAAAAAAAAAGTTACAAATTGATTTGCCATTTAATGAGTGAAAAAAAGTATTTGACCCCTTCACAAAACATGATTTCGTATTTGCCAACAAGGGTTTTGCCACCAATCAGAGGTCGGATGTCTCTTGTAGTTGGCCACCAGGTTTGCACACATCTCAGGAGGGATTTTGTCACACTCCTCTTTGCAGATCCTCTCCAAGTCATTAAGGTTTCAAGGCTGATGTTTGGTAACTCAAACCCTCTGTTCCCTCCACATATTTTCTATGGGATCAAGTTCTGGAGACTGGCTAGGCCACTCCACTCTTGTTGCCTTAGCCATATGTTTTGGGGTCATTGTCATGCTGACAAATACCCATCCAAGTCCCATTTTCAATGCTCTGGCAGAGGGAAGGAGGTTATTACCCAAGATTTGACAGTACATGACCCCAGAAAAACACTCCCAAAGCATAATGTTTACACCTCCATGTTTTCTGAATTGTTGTTATTCTGTCTCTCACTGTTAAAAAAACCTACCATTAAAATTATAGACCGATCATTTATTGGTCAGTTGACAAACGTACAAAATCAGCAGGGGATCAAATACTTTTTCCATTAAAGATCATCAACTGCAATCAAACTGCTATGGGTACAGTTTATTGTAAGTTGGAAAATGTGGCAAATTAACATCCCCCTAGTCAAACAGATGATGGACTTTAGTAGCACAAGGTAAACATATTAGAGTAATGAGGGTTTAAACTTACAAGTAAGGAATATTGCAAAAATGTCTTTAAAGCGCTCAAACTAGTCTTACGGGATATGGGTTTTATAAACAAAAGCACAGGAAGTGCTTTGCCATAAATAGTTCCTTTTGGAAGGAAACCAGTTTTCTTGTTGTGTAATGTCATCCGACTAAAATGTACAACACGCACGCTACAAGCAGCATGTTTCTACAGTGTGGAATGTTTGGGGCCTTAGGTTTTCTAATTAAAGTGGTTGTAAACCCAACCACACAACTTGCACCTACAGGTTAGCCTAGATTAAGGCTTACCTGTAGGTGCTGGAAATAACTCCTAAACGTGCAGGGTTTAGAAGATATTTACAATAATGACAGGCACCGATGTCTACAGCGCATGCACACTGAGCGGGAGTGACGTCATCGCCGCTCCGGCCAATCACAGCAAAGAAGCAGTGAAAAGTGCGAAGAATCTGCAAGGCGTCAAGACGAAAGAGGAGCACTTTGGGGGCTTAGATTTCAGGTAAGTGCCACATAATGAGCTAGTGGGGGGGGGGGATTACTTAATTTTTAAATAAAAGCATTTCCCCTCCCCCACTCTGGTGCCAAGTTTGGTGTGGGGGGGGGGGGGGGTTACGTCCTGTTTTTGACCCCTTTTTTCCCCCCTTCCAGAGATGGCACAAGAGCAAAGCTTGGGCCCCCCTCATTCCACCGCCAAGCCAATTATAAAGTGCATGTACAGTAGGGAACCGGCTGTAACGCCAAAAGGCTTCATTGCCAGGTTCCCTTAACGTGGAGTTCAACCCAAAAATGGAACTTCCGCTTTTCGGAACCCAAACCCCCATCCCCACCCCCCCGGTGTCGTCACATTTGGCACCTTTCAGGGGAGGGTAGTGCAGATACCAGCATCTATTTAAGACAGGTATTTGTACCCACTTCCGGGCATAGACTCCCGATGCCCCCCCCCCACCACCCCCTCCGCTGTTTTCTGAGAAACACACTGGTCCCAGGAGAGCGGGGACCAGTGAGAGCGCACCGCGCTACTGGCGCATGCGCAGTAGGGAACCAGACAGTGGAGCCGCAACGTTTCACTTCCCGATTCCCTCACCGAGGATGGCGGCTGCCGACATTGCAGGCGCGCTGGACAGGCAAGTGTCCATTTTTTAAAAGTCAGCAGCTGCAGTATTTGTACCTGCTGGCTTTAACCACTTAAGGACCTTGGGTGTTTTTCAGATTTGGTGTTTTTTTTTATTTGCTAGAAAATTACTTAAAACCCCCAAACATACTTTTTTTTTTTTTCTAACACCCTAGAGAATAAAATGGGAGTCATTGCAATACTTTTTGTCACACCGTATTTGCGCAGCGGTCTTACAAGCGCACTTTTTTGGAAAAAAAAAACACTTTTTTTATTAAAAAACAAGACAATAAATTTGGCCCAATTTTTTTTATATATTGTGAAAGATAATGTTACGCCAAGTAAAAGGATACCCAACATGTCACGCTTAAAAATTGCGCTCGTGGCATGGCGTCAAACTTTTACACTTAAAAATCTCGATAGGCGACGTTTAAAAAATTCTATAGGTTGCATTTTTTGAGTTACAGAGGAGGTCTAGGGCTAGAATTATTGCTTGCGCTCTAACGATCGTGGCGATACCTCACTTGTGTGATTTGAACACCGTTTTCATATGTGGGCGCTACTCGCATATGCGTTCGCTTCTGCGCATGAGCTCGTCGGGACGGGGCGCTTTAAAAAAAAAAAAAAATTTTTGTTTTATTTTTTTTTAATCATTTTTTACACTGAAATAAAAAAAAAATGTTATCACTTTTATTCCTATTACAAGGAATGTAAACATCCCTTGTAATAGAAAAAAAGCATGACTGGTCCTCTTAAATATGAGATCTGGGGGCAAAAAGACCTCAGATCTCATATTTAAACTTAAATGCAAAAAAAATAAAAAAATAAAATATGGAAATGGTCATTTTTTCAATTGACAAAAAAAAAAGGTTTCTTTAAGACACATGGGCGGGACTGACGTTTTGACGTCACTTCCGCCCCGCAGAGCTATGGGGACGGGTGGGGGCCATCTTGCCCTCTTTCGCATCCCCACACAGACAGCCGAAGGACCCGATCGCCTCCTCCGCTACCGACGGCTCCAGTAAGCGGCGGAGGGCGCGGAAGAACGGCGGGAGGGGGGGCCCTCTCCCGCCACCGATAACGGCGCGGGAGGGGGGGCCCTCTCCCGCCACCGATAACGGCAATCTCGCTGTGAATCCGCCGCGGAGACTGCCGTTATCGTTTATAGGACCGCTCACTAAAAAGATGGATATCTCGTTTGTGGCAGCAGCTGCTGCCGCTACCGAGATATCCATCTTTAAAAAAAAAGGACGTATATATACAGTGGGCGGTTTTTAAAAAACAAAAAAAAAAAGTTTGTGGACCTTGGCTTTAACGACAATGGCCTCACCCGACAACCGATCCGAAGATTTGATGCAGTGCTGACATTGTGGGCTCCCTGGACAGGCAAGTGTCCATTTATTAAATATCAACAGCTGCAATATTTGTAGCCGTTGACTTTTAATTTTATTTTTCATAAGATGACTATTTCCTACAACAAACGTCTTTCAATGAGTATCTTTGCATACCTCTTGTCTGTATATTTTACAGAAGTGCAACTGGTACTGTCCTCCTATTTACTTATCATTCCAGCAAGGATAATGTTGACTATGTTTCCTCTTGATAAATTTAGAACCACTTTAGAAGTTGACATTTTGGGAGCAAGACTGTATATATGACAGTTCCCATGTAGCAACTTTGTGATTTTTCTAAAAGACGTGGTTCTGGTTTCTAGCACAAACCTGTTGTATAAACAGGGTATAAGGCTTATTACACTCGAAGCTTTGACTTTTTTGTATCAAGGAAGGTTTTCACAGCTTTGGAGAGTTTGGTTATTAAATAGTCCTTACAGCTACATAGCACATGGCTCATCCAGGGAATGTTGTGGAATTGGATTTCTACACAGGTACTGGGCTGCAGAAAGAAAAAATAGTTTAACTGCTTTACCCCCAAGCCTGTTAAAGGCAGACTAAGGATGGAGGCGTGGGCTCCCTTCACCCTGTAAAATTGAGTGTGCAGCTGTATAGCCACTTGGATCACTTCTACAAGAAAGCCTATTGCTGACTGAAATTCTTGATACTGCGGGTGCAGCAATCATCCTGGTATAACAACTTCAGCCCGAAGACGTGCGGGTATGTCCCAAGGGGTGACTGTTAAATGCAGAGCTTGGCAGCAACATACATAAGGGTTTCAGAACAAAGTTGGACAGTGCAAGACCAAAAAGCTACATACAGTCTTTACCTTAAATCCACGTGTTTGATGTGAGGAAGCTGTCGGAGGATCTTCAGGTTTAACACCTGCAGAGAATTTCCCGGCATGCACAGTTTGTCAATGGATTGCATTTTCTCCAGTACCTCTGGGATTTCTGTGAATTCATTAAATGAGAGGCCCAAATAGCTGAGCTGGCTCAGTTTCCCCAGATCTAAAGGCAGCGTTTGGAGATAGTTGCCATCCAGAAGGAATGTCTGCAAGCTAGTAGGTGTAAAAATACATATTACTACAAAATATGATAAAAGATTCAGAGATTTAATAGCAATGATGTTTTTGACTTTAGCAATGAGAAAGCGCTATATAATATCTGATCAATATCGCATCTAAGCAACATAATAAGGCAAAAGTGCAAATGACAAAATGGTTACAGATTCTGTAAGGCAAGCTAATTAGTTTCCATGAAAAATAGGCAGTTCTACAAGTCTTTAACCACTTCAATACCAGACAGTAATATATTTTCATTGCTGTGCCATTGTGTTTTGACTGCTTATCATCTGCTTATTATCACAATTTGACTTAAAAGTACTTCGTCATGCAACACTATCAAATTTTTATTTTTAAACCAAAGGAAACTTTGGCAGTAGTAAACCTAAAGTCAAAAATGTAATATACTGCAGTTTACTAATCTAACCGGGGCGGCGCATCCATTAAGGGCGCACACAATTAGTGCCAGAGGCTCGAATGGGCTTCAAAATAGGGTGGGCTCAGGGCAAAGAACACTGTGAACCGAGCCCACCCCAGTGTGTTTTAATAGCGAATATAATAGCGAATATTTGCTATTGTCACACTGATCCCCCAGCCAATCAGGAAGGGGGTCACCCCTTTGGCTGAAAGGACAGGAGATTGGATTGGACGCCTAGAAGGCAGAGGGATAAAGGTTGATCATAAAAGCTGATCATAGCAAGCAACCCAGTCAGTGTTAAATGGTCTCTCTCAACCCTCAACTGCTACATCTGCAGGACAGTAGGTTTGTTTGAAAAAGAAGAGACTTACTGGCAGAATCGTAAAAAAAAAAAAACACACACACTATACCTAGCTAATATGGGGCAGTACAAAAACTTCTGAAATTACCCCTTTTTGGAAAGTAGACCCCTCCTAAGGCGATCCATTTTTGCCACACAATTGTAGAAATAAACCAAAAAGGCCAACATTGAGGGGATTACAACATGGAGATTTGTAATGGTGCACTTGATGATACATTAAATGTACAAGTCATATACAGAGGGAAAATGTGAAGTGGTTAATGTATAGATCATATACAACAGGGGAATGGAAATAAAAAAAGTTACTGATAAATTGTGCAGGATAATGCTGGGTACACATGGGAAGCTTTTTTTTCCATTCAACCCAGGGGGCTGAAAAAATAAAATAAAAAAAAAGATTGTTGTACCAACGCATGTGATGTTAGTGCAGCGATCTCCCCGCTGAGCCATTTTGTCCTGACTGCCCTACCTGCAGAACACAAATGGCTGCAAACGCTGATGTGATGTGGTTTTCTGGCATGCTCGTTTCACAAAAGTCCGTTGTAAAAAACAGCTTCTGTTGGAAAAGGAACGGTATACATGGGCTGAAAGTCGGCTGGTTTCAGCTGAACCAACTGTTTTTGGACAATTTTTGGCCCGTGTGTACCTTGTAAAGAAAGCTTGGAGCTTCCTTACAAGTCACAGCAGAGACCCATGATTCATTCATTAGCTCCTGTTCTCCTCATGTGTTTTAATACGGATGAGCTCACAAACATGAACAGTACACAGCTTACAACATGCGACTGCTCACAACAATGATCATGTCAAAAAGCCTAGTCACAGACATTATCAAACGTACTTAGAGTCCCGGTTCACATCTGTGCGTGGTGCGAGATCACATACGATTCGCACTGCAAATCACATGCACCGTCAGCCATGCAGATAGTATGGCTGATATGGCATTCAAATCAAACTCGCACAGGACCCTTAAGTCAGCACCAGAATTGGATTGCATGGGTGTGTACACCTATGCGATTCGATTCATGTCAGAACTGTCAGTTAGCAGTGTGATATGCGAAGATGAAACGGGGGTGTTATTAACATTGTATTGACACTCCCAGCAGTTCGTATATGGCAGAGGGAACTGCTGTGCGATGCGGGAACCCACAGTGGATTCGTAGGGTTCTCGCGGTGCACAATTTTGAACCAAGCCTCAAGGCTATTTCTGGAGGGAAGTTTATAAACAACGCTCCTAAAATAGACAGACACTCACCACACTGCTTTTTTAAACAGTGCCATTAAAAGGAGAAGTACAACCAAGCAGTTTGTTCTGCACTCCTGTGACCCATTCTTAGACAGCATGCTGTTGGCTGACGTCACAGAGCCGGTTCAGGCTCAGACAAGATCGCAACAATGGAGTCGGGATCTGCCCACATGCCTGGACCGACACACCTCCCAGTGAGCTGAGAGCCTAAGCTGGCCACTCCTGCCCTCTCCACAGCCCAGTGCTCCAGGGTGGAAGGGAGCACAGCAGAGAGCTGCTGACTGAATCAGTAGCTCTCTGCTCACATTGCTGTGAAAACTGAATGTTCGGTGGTGTTGGACTGCTCGGCTCTCAGTGGGTCAGATGTTGCATTCACCTAGAGATAGGTATGATTCTTTAAAAAAAAAAAAAAAAAAAAAAGTACCCCATACATCCCTTTTAAATGGATTCAAATGGAACTACCATCAAAAAGGTTTTTGTTTCAAAAATGGGCAGGGTCTTTGCTTCTTTTGGGAAGGTTTCTCTTTTCTGTGACTACAAAATAATCTAATGAATGTACAATCAAACAAGGCTTAAAACGCTTTTCCCATGCCATACAAAATGAAGTCTTACTTTAAAGGGGTAATTCCCCCAAAAAACTTTTTTTAACATTGATTGAGGCTCGTTATGTCAAGGGGAATCGGGTGTTTTTTTTATTAGAAACGAAGCAGTACTTACCGTTTTACAGATGCATTGTCTCCGTCGCTTCCGGGTATGATCGTCTGGTCTGGGCGTGCCTATTTGATTGACAGGCTTCCGACGGTCGCATACATCGCGTCACGAGTAGCCAAAAGAAGCCGAGCGACGGTGCGGCTCTATACTGCGCCTGCGCACCGTCGTTCGGCTACTTTCGGAAAATCGTGACGCGATGTATCCGACCTCGGAAGCCCGTCAATCAAATAGGAACGCCTAGACCCGGAGACCATACCCGGAAGCGTCGGAGACGATGCATCTCTAAAACGGTAAGTACGGCTTCATTTCTAAAAAAAAAAAACACCCGATTCCCCTTGACATAACGAGCCTCAATCAATGTTAAAAAAAAGGTTTTTGGGGGAACTACCCCTTTAAGCTCCACTTAAAAAAAAAAAAAAACACACACACACATTCCAATGACCTACAAATCAACACCACAAAACTTCAAGCAAACGGGATGGAGGCTGGCCAAAATGATGGAGCAAAATGCTTTTCTGCAACCAGTGTTGACACAGGAATCCCTCCCGCTGAGCAAGTGCTTTCTCCCGATGTGAAAAGCCATCCCTGCTAGTAGACAAGCCACTATTTATAATCGTATGTAAAAACTGACAGGCTGGTTTACCCAAGATGATCGATCAACTTTGGTACATTCAGGCTGCCCATACATTAAGCCTAAAGCACTGATCAATAAGAAAAAAAACAGTACCAAAGCTCATAGCTAATACATACTTATGCATGCTTCCTACTGCAGAAGGTATCTCACGAAGCGCATTACACGAAAGGTTTAGTTCCGTCAGCATTGGGATACTACAGACCGCAAGTGGAAACTCTCCTAAATTATTATTGGAAAGATTGAGGCTCCTCAACTTTGTGAATCTAGAAGAAAGCAGCAAAAAAAATTAATGATTACTTTTATTATAGAAAACATTTACAGTACTAGTCTAGCTAAAATCATTAAGGCTAAGGATTAGAAACTCTGTTCTGTTTTTTGCTGCTGCATGAGTCTCCACTGAGGTAATGTAACCTCAGTTCAAATTACAGCAATCACTTATACAGGAAGCAAGGGGAAACATCTCCCATGGAGACCAGAGACATCAAAATATAGATATACACGCATACATAATTTGTTTTTGAACTTTGGCTTGGAAACTGTAGTCAACAATATTCTAGCCCAAGATTCAATGACTGCATACAATAAAAGGTTTACACTTCAGAAAGGTGGTCATTTTACAAAAAGAAGGGCAAATTATATGTTACCTATTAGAGGCTACTTTGTAGTCTGCAATAGTGCAACAAAGATACTGTGTAACCCCTGATAGGCTTTTACTACTATTTGGCACAATGTCAAAGATGTCTCCCCATTTGATGTTTAGGCGACAAGTTTCACTAGAAAGGAGCAGAGAGAAAATCTTAAACAGCAAAATGGTCAGGAATAGAAAATGTTTTTCTAGAAAGCCCACCCCTGGGCAAAACCAAAAATGCAGGTGGTGACATGGACACCAATGATCAACCGACAAGCTCATGCGCAGAAGCAGACACATACGTGAGTAGCGCCCGCATATGTAAACGGTATTCAAACCACACATGTGAGGCATCGCCGCGATTGTTATAGTGAGAGCAATAATTCTAGCTCTAGACCCCCTCTGTAACTCAAAACATGCAACCTGTAGAATTTTTTAAACGTGGCCTATGGAGATCTTAAAGGGTAAAAAAGTTTGCCATTCCACAAGAGGACGCAATTTTTAAGCGTGACATGTTGGGTATCAATTTACTCGCCGTAACATTATCTTTTACAATATAAAAAAAAAATTGGGATAACTTTACTGTTGTCTTGTTTTTTAATACAAAAAAAGTGTATTTTCCCCGAAAAAGTGCGCTTGTGAGGCCGCTGCGCAAATATGGTGTGACAGAATGTATTGCAACGATCGCCATTTTATTCTCTAGGGCAGTGGTCTCCAAACTGCGGCCCGAGGGCCAAATGTGGCCCTTTGCTTGCCTTTATCCGGCCCTTGGAGCACTATATCTCCCAATGATACAAGACACTATTCTGCCTTCTGACACCGACAAATGAGCACCATTTCTCCCACTGACACCACTAATGGGGCACTATTCCTATTAAATCCAAACAATGAGGCACTATTGCTTCCCCTAATACCAGATGTGTACTCCCACTGATGCCAGGACAATTTTCACTCCCGCTGACCAAAGGCCGGCCCTCCAAGAGTCTGAAGGACAATAAACCGGCCCTTTGTTTAGAATGTTTGGAGACCCCTGCTCTAGGGTGTTAGAATAAAAAAATATATATAATGTTTGGGGGTTCTAATTAGAGGGAAGGAGATGTCAGTGAAAAAATTACACATTACACATGCTGTTTCACTTGTAATGCCACCAGATGGCGTAGGTCACAGAAGGAAGCTCTGCACTTCACAAGGCCTCAATAACAGGCTGCGGCAGGGGAGGTGGTGGGGCATAGTGTGCCCCCACCTCCCCCGCCACGCGATCGGTGGGCCCGCGACGGCCGGTAATTGAGGCCGCGACCTTGTAGGCCGCAGCCTCAATTATCGGCGGGCACTGGCTCCAGGTCACAATTTCTTGTTGCAATTGCAACATGGCGTCCAGATTTTGTCGAGCCCTGCATTATTTGCACTCTTTTTTTTTCTATTGGCAAAAGGCTGATAAGGCTATGCTTGGCCGATAAATCTGTGCAACCCTAGTGGCCACCTGAAGAACACTACCTCTGTGCACAGGAGAGGGAGTCTTGGGACCAGAAGGTCAGATGACCATGGATTTAGTTGAACAAATGGGCCATTTTAGGTGCAGTCATTCTAGAAAGGAACATTAAACAAAAATATTTGTCTGTTGAAGATTTTCCCTCACCACCTTACCAATTTAAAAATAAATAAAAAAAAAAAAAAAGGATAATCAGAGCATTCCAAACTTAACTTTATAAAATGTATGCATAAATAAGCTGCTCATTTTTGGTTCAGTAATGTTTTACTACACAGCTAAATGCAATTTTCTGAAGTGACTGTTGGAATTTCAACAGTGTCCAAAAGGAAGTGAATAAAAAAGAGACAGCAGATGAGAGTCTGCCTAATGTGAATGTGTAGCCAGCTCATTTGCTGTTGCCTAACAACTATAAGGACAAGTGTAGAGAAGGGGATAAGATGGAAGGCGGTGCCTGGAAGCCACATGAGTACTATGAAATGGCAAATGAATGGAAGGCTAAATAGGAATGAAAGGATCTTTGTTACTCTGAGATAGATGAAGGAAGCAGTCTTTCAAAGAACAAGTTTATTCCAAACTGCCCTTGATTTACTTCACTAAATCTCAACTGCTAGCTGATTAATACAAAGGCTTAGTGATGTTCACAGCACAGGAGGAAAAGTTGAGAATTTCACCTAGAAAAATATTTAATCATAATTCTTTGTAACAGGTATTTTTTCGGGAACACTAGACTTCCCGTTACTGCAATTATCTCCAAAAGGGGATACTTTTGCAGTCATTTGGGTCAGTAACAGATTATTGTGTGTAAATGTGCTGCGCTTAAAATGTATACAAAATATCAAAGCATTGCAAGTGAAAAGACACAATCCTCCACCTTCCCCTAGATCAGCGTCTCTAAACCTTTTCCAGTCAAGGTACCCTTTAAAGTTTGCATTCTAAAAAACGTGAAAAACAAAAACTAATGGTTTTAAAATAGTTTTCCATAATGCAGCAACATCCACACAGGTAGGACACCCAACATTAGGAGGGGATTTATTCTTCCAAAGGAAATCTACTTTTGCACACTGGTACATGTAGCATTGCAGTGTATTCTCTTCTCCCTCAGTTGCTCTCCATCACTCGGGTAATGTGACTCCAGTGCTGATGGAGGGGGACAGGGGAGGGACAAACAAGGATGCTGCGCAGGCAACCAATGTATTCTGATAAACCTGAGGCATGCTGTTTGAAGGGTTATCCTGGGGCTGGCTTACAATTTTTATATGTTTGCCCGTGTGGAATCCTGCTGTAGGTGGCAGTTTAACCTGACAGTACCTGCATTCCTGTGAACCTCAATGAATCGGGGGTGGGCACACACACAATTACATTTTTTTTTTTTTTTTTTTTATTATTCAATGTTTGCAGTTATCATACACTTTGTGCACATATTCAAATACATAATACAGTACATATTAAATGTGTAAAACTCTAGTGCTCAGACTAGCTCCCTTTTCTTATCTATATCTCTTTTGTGCATAGTTTTGTGCTTATTTCTCTACCACCCTCCCTTCCCTACCCACAACACCTAGTCATGGTCATTTAATTTTACCTCTCTTATTTTCTTATTTCTTTGCACTACTCCTCTCTATTCCTTATGTTTATCTCCATAGTCTGTCCCTTATCGACTTTCGTTTTAATTTGTTTTTACCCAAATCTCAAAAAAAAAAAAAACATGCTTCTTTCTCAAAGTCAAGTGACGTTTCCTCAAAGCTTACACTGTATATTCTGCAATCTGAATAGGACTCCAAAGATTTATGCACACCAACACAGTGCATGGGTATATGACAAGACTTATCTCAGCAATCTGCAATGGTCTTAAGGTAAACTCTAAGGAAAAAAAACTTCATGCAGAATTTAATGAGGGAACAGAACATGGGACTTATTATTTCACAAAAAATGAAGTTGTGATTTCAGTTTGCAGACAGCTATTTTTACGTTTTATCCTCCTAATCATAGCAGGCATTTAGGCTCCATTCAGACCTAGGCGTTTTGTCGCCCTACGCTCGACGCTGAAGCAGCCCTAGATACGCTGGAGGGGCGAATTAACATGGTCGGCTATGGAGATGGTTCACATCTCCACGCCGAAAGCCCAACTGCCTGTACGCCTGAAGCTCAAACAAGTCCCGGACCCTTTTTTTCAGGCGTATTGGGCGTACGGGCATAGCCGGCAATGTTAATTCACCTCTTCTGCAAAAAATCAATAGGCGTTGTCGCCGCAAATCGCGGGGACAAAGCGCCTATTGATTTGTCGCGGGAATACACCGCTACAGCATACGCCTAGGTCTGAATGGAGCCTTAATCTGTAGACAGGAAGGATTTTGCAACCTAAAACATAAATTACAGGTAGTTTGCTGCATAGAAACTCTTCAGTAATGCCCTTGGTTTAACGAACTGGTAGTTTGGCATCCAAAATTGCTCATATAAAGAAATGCCACGGATATAAATAAGGAGGTATAACTTAGTCTACATATGTGCCCAGGACTCTGAAGGTCACAGACAGCCTAGAAGTAGCATTTTCCATATGTTAAAAATGGCAGCATGCCATAATATCTTAAAGTACAATTGCTTCCCCTGAAAACAAACTTCCCACTTCTAGAGGTTACCTAGAGTGCTCCCCCTGTGCAGACTGGGATGTTTACATCACATATTCCAGGAGACATAGCCTTTCATTCATAGAGATGGGGTGGGCCTATGAGTGCATCATTGGGAGGCCCTCAAGCTGTACCCAAAAGCGGCAGCAGCCTCCCGATGATGTTGCAGGAGAAAATGGCAGTGCAGGACCCGAGCAGTATCAGCAGGACAACGCTGGATGGAAAGAGCTCAGATACAGCAATCCAAAATAAACTCCCAAGCGCTTTACAGTAAACATCCAAAGAAGGCCACACACTGATATTAGCTTACAGCAGCTGGCCAAGGCCCGTTTGCCACACCAGCCAATGAAAATGGTGGAAAACAAAGCGTAGGACAAAGACCTTTGAAGGAAAGGGGAGGATTCCTCTCCGATTGAACAATCTCCCTTAGATCAACCAATTCGGGCAGGGGTCTCAAACTATGGCTCTTGGGTCACATGCGGCCCACAGCAGCGCGTCTTGTGTTTAAATAGTGTGTTTCCATGGTGCGTGCGATCTTGGCTGCCAGTACAATGACCTTGATACTGAGAAACCAGAACACGCTTAACTGACAGCCAGCCTGGCTACACCATGAAAATGCATGACGCTGATCCAAGGCAGAAGGATTCAGGGTCACCCAAGAATTCATATTGCTGCTTGTGCTTAAAGTGGATGTAAATCCAATTCATGAAATTTCAGCTGGGCACATACATCTGTAGTGTTTTATCGCTCTCCAAAGGCCCAAGTCCCATGGCTTTCTCCTCCTCTGTTCTGTTATCTGCATGATAACTTCACAGCACAGCTTGGCAAGGCTCTTAAGAGGTGGGGTGTGCCTTTCCTCTAATCAGCTTTCTCACAGTGTATGAAAAGACCCCCCTCCCCATGCTGGAACAGGAAGAGAAAATTCTAACAAGACGTGCACTTTCTAAACAGTATATAAAAGCTGAAGACTGCATGTAAAAAAATTGTATGTAGGGAGATTGGTTACATCCCTATGCATCGTCTGACATTGTTCACGTCACTGGGTATACGTGAGTGTTTATATCCACTTTAAGACCAACATATTACAGGTGGAATCTGATATGAAGAAGAGGCTCCCGATTATTGTAAATATATGATGTGGCCCTTGTACTGAAAAGTTTACAGACACCTGATATAGAGCAAGGGCAAACGTTGGTATGAATTTTTAGTATTAACGTTAATTGCGCTACAATATCAAGTTAAACAGTTACATGGGGTGGCGGCTGAACCCTGAAATCACTACTTCTGGTGCCAACAAAAGTGGAGCTGCTTAATGATGCATGTATACGTCTGTGTGAACAACACAATTTGTAGTCAAAACATAAAAAACAGCACAAAGTGGCAAGTATTTTTTTTAGAACATTGATGCACATGGAGGGCTCACTGAAAATAAAACGGGCAAAACTTAGGAAGAAAAAAAAAAAAAAAAACATTGCTTTTTTTACCTTTGAAGGTCATCAAGAGTTCCCTCATCAACAGAGTAAGGAATAAGCCGGAGAACATTTTGCTTCAAGTTCAGATGGGTAAGATCTTGACTGTAAAACAGGTTTTCAGGAAGGTGCTCCAAATTACAACAGGACAGGTCCACAGAACTGATCCTTTGGGAAACAATCTGGGGGGGTGACACATGAAACTATCCTTAGCAACAAGCACACAAGACAATATTATATTTAAGCGTGTACAAACCCCTCCATAATGTTTTTTTTTTAACAAGTTTGTGACTACATAGAATGTGAAAGTGTGAAACAAAACTGAGGTCAATTGACCGAGATATTTGCAACTAAATATATATTCTATTGTTAATACATTTGTAATTGAAAAATGAATGTCAACAAAAAAAGGTTTTAAATCTGTTTAGTTCTAGAACAGGCAAACATGGTAAAATAGTTTAGAATTATCTCATGCACTAGTTTACATGATGTAGGTTAAGTGAATCTGTACTTTGCTTATTAGCCCTATTTACACTATGACACATACATGTTTTTGTACCTTCAGGGCCCAGACGCAGTTCCGTTTAGTTCCATGTGCTTTTTTTCTGCACAAAATGCATGCAGAGTGTTTTCCATGTATTCCAATGACTTTAGTTGGCTCTAGTACACACCATGCAGTTTACGGTCAGTTTTTGCACTGGAAACTGACTGCATGGTGCCAACTAGAACCATTGCAATACATGGAAAACACTGTGCATGCATTTCTAGTGCAGAAAAAATGCACACAAAACTGTACGGAACTGCGTCTGGTGTGAACTGGCCCTTTACAGTCAAATTGTATTCTTGGGGTGGGGGGGACACAACACAAACTGAGGCCCAGCTCCTAGAGAATATAAGCCCTCCCACCTGTTAAGTTGTAGCAAGCAGTCCAAATAAAAAGCATATGAGGAGCAATGTCCCCTCAATGGGACTACAAGAAAATTAAGATGGGGATAACAAAAATCCTTTCTTCTCTCCATCGTTCTTGGAGGAATCCAGCTTTATGGTAAAAAGCTATCAGGGGACATCCAAAAACAATCTAAACAGAGGGGTGGGCACACCAAAACCAAATAATAAACACCATAACAAAGGATAAACAAGGGCATTTAAAACAGCCACATGTAGAACTTTTTTGCCGAAACAAACATCCACAAAGACTAATATTGACCTTCTAAATCGCGAAGAATGTGAAAAAGTAGACCAAGCTACAGACTGACTGATCAGAGACAGAAGCGCAATGACAAAATCCAAGTACTTTACTACCAATTTGTTGGAGTGTGCTTTAATGAGATGAAAGCACCTTATTTCTCAACTTATAGCATGCACAACCACCTGTTGAATCCACTTAGAAATGGTGGACGTGAAAGAAGAATCTTTTCTGAAATTAGAAAACAAAATCCAGGGAATGAAAAGGGTGAGAGGGGGGGCACAATGTGACGCACACCTGCTTGAGATTGTGGCCACCTCACAGCTTTAAAACATTTAAAGCGGTTGTATACCAGCAGAACATTTTTTTTTTTACACCTGCAAGGGAAAAGCCATAATAAGCTAGTATGCACCGCATACTAGCTCATTATGAAATACTTACCTCGAAACGAGGAAAGTAGAACTTACCAGGTCCACGCCGAGCGAGATGTCATCTTGCTCCGGCATGTCTTCCGGGCATCGCCGCTCCAGCGCTGCGATCGGCTGGAGTGGCGATGACGTCCCTCCCACGCATGCGCACGGGAGATTTCAATTCAGCAAGGTCCGGCGGTTGCCGGTCCTTTCTCCGTGGATCCCCCCTGCGCATGGGCTGCTGCAATCAGCGGTGCATTGCGAGGGGAATATCTCCTAAACCGTACAGGTTTAGGAGATATTCTTTATACTTACAGGTAAGCTTTATTATAGGCTTACCTGTAAGGGAAAGTGGTAGTATAGAGTATACTACCACTTTAATTGTTTAGCAGGAAACGATTACTGTCCCTTTAAATATGTTAATGCCATTTCTAGTAAGATCCAATGGGAATGTGAGGAATTTTCTGGAAGTTGGGATTGTCTATATAAGAGCTGTGTGTGGGGGGCTTATTCCTTTTCCCCTGGGACCTGAGCAGCAGATGAGCTTACCTTCAGCATTCACAGGGAGTCCCTGTCAGGCAGTTTTTTTGGAAAAGAACAGCAGTGACAGGGGAGAAGCATTGCTTCAGTGCGGTTTAGCGCTAGCTGAGGAGAATGGAAAAATACAGCAGGAGCAGAATGGAGAATGCGGGGGTTGCCTGTGGGCGCAGCAAACAAGTTCAAGCCAGCGTGAGGAAGAGACAGCCCTGCATGAGAGGCTGCATCCCGCCAGAGCATTACAGCCTAGCAACAGGGGAAGCCGAAGAGGAATGGGAGCTGCAGATCAGCCCCTGAACCAAGTCTGCTGCTGAATGGATGGCTCCGCAGGAAGCGGGGCAGCTTCCAGGAGCTTGTGAGTCTGCACAATTTATTGCCTCATCTAATTTAGTGGCTCTTTAGTATATAATTAGTTTCACAAATTTTCCGCTTTTTTAATCTTTCTATATCTGGCCTTAAAGGAAAACTTTTTTTTGCTGAAATGACTTTACAGGGTAGAGAGACATAATAGTTAACCGATTCCTTTTAAAAATCATTAAAATAGATACAAATCAATCATATAATGTGCCTGCACTTTCAGTTTAGTTTTTCATCTAGTTTCATGTTTCTGTGAAGTACAGAGACATAGAGCCAATACAGGGCAGTGTTTGTTTTTAAAATGAAACTGATTGGTTCTGAGGGGTTTTAGACACACAGTAATTCACACCTCCTTGATCAGGGACCACAGAGAGAAGCTCCCATGAGTTTTTTTCATAAGGAAACAGACAAGCAGGAAGTGTGGAGATCAGAGAAGGATTACAGCAACTTCAAAGCAAAAAACAAACAATGAGGACATGAAACCAGGACTGCAGTAAGGTAAAGGAAGCTATTTAGCAAAAAAAATATGACCCTTTAAGTTGCGGTTTGCACATATTGGGTTGACCAATTCCCTCAAAAGAAGATTTGTTGGCCTCGGTAAAGTTTCTGGATACTTAAATTGGGCAGTCCCTTTTTCAGACAGGATTTTTGCTGATGCTGCTGGTTCCAATGGCTTTGCTGCAATTTGAGAAACGCATGTGTTGTGCAACATGGTCAGATGCTTTGGTAAGCAAAAAAGCCACGAAGAATAGTCCTGTGGGTATTGTTGCAGATTTTGGTAGCTGTGGAGCTTTGGAAGTTATTTTGCATTTTGGTGGCGATGGACAAAAAAAAAAAGTTTTGCTGTGGATTGCCTTTCATCCAGTTCTTGGTTTGTAATTAAGGTGTTTAGACAGATTATTTTTTATAAAACATAGAAAACAAATAATATTTGGCTGAAAGTGAAATGCACTCTGGGAATATTGAATACTATAGCTGCCTCGTCTTGGTTTCAGGTGGACCATTTTCACCCATTGCTCCTAGAGGCAGATGAGGAGGGTATCCCTTTGCCTGGAGCACCTGTGGCGGCCATTGGGTCGCCATAACGTCAGTTAAGGGAGCTCTGCGCATGCGCCGGCGTTTCCTTATAATCCCAGGCGGCGTGTCTGCTCCATGCAGATACTGCTGCTCTGGAAATCTGGGGAGACCAAGCCAGTGCTTTTTTTGCATGCGATTCCCCCCCCCCCCCCACTATGGTAAGCTTAAAATTTGTCATCCTATATGGAATCGTTCTTTTGTTCCCCTTCTTGTTTAATAGATCATTACAGATTTATGCATATGGAGGAATTTTTTCCTCCACATTAATTCCACCAACACCTCTATTTTTGCTTTTGGACTCATATTTATGCTGGCCTTTTATGGATTTCCTTTGTACTTTTTTTTAATATTTAAAATCATACATTTATCAATATCTACGGGGTTCTCCTTGGGTCAATTGCAGTGATTTTTCCCTGGGGTCATTGTGAGGGCCGTGTCATGCCTTGAGGGGTCTTTCCACCTCAGTGAATGTGCGATAGGAAGTTTTCTTCCTCTTCATCCAAATCCTGTTCAAACCTTTTAAAAGTATACATTTTGTGACTCCACACACTGGTATGTATGTTCTGAGGTTGAAGCAGCTCTGTGTTCATTTTTGAAACTATATAATTTGTTCTCTTTTCAGAGTATACCTATACCATCTTCTCCATTCCCCTGAAGGGATACATGCTCAATTTCCCGAAACGCATTGGACTTAGAAATGCATTTTCCAATTTGAATCTATGTAGCCCTTAATGAGCATGGTACATTTACTCATATGCTGTATTTTACAATAGGGTGATGTGTTGACATCATTAAAATGTTCTTAATCTTTGTATACTAATAAACTCTATGCTTTTACGATACATTGTGTACAATTAGTTCGCCCATAAAGTCCCACTGCACATGCAGCAAAGTTTGAGCAGTCAGGTTTTATTTAGCAGGAGACCCATTTCTTTGGAAATTCTTTGTGGTCTTAGTGCAGCTATTTTGCAGTTTGTTCCTCTGCATATGAAGCTTTTCTTTTTAGGTCTGCTGCGCAGGTATCCTATATGATCATGTGGCTGTGGAGCAATCCAGCTGTTCACATTCTGTAAATGGATCCCTGTGGTAGAGGTTCGCGAGTTACTTTGCGGGCTCACGGAAAAAAAAAATCAGTGTGCTCGGTAATGGTTGTTCGACAGTTTCTGGGAATCAGGCCTACAGTGGTAGGGCTTTTACATGTAGCACCTTGGGCGAAAATTAATTTTTCGTAATTGCCTCAGACACAAGGGTCTAAGCGATTTTAAAGTTCTCCAATTCCTTTTGGAATAAGGTGCAGCTTCAGAGGCAGCTCGGAAGGGTTTGGAGGAATCGGCCATTAACGAAATGGGAAGATGGTAGTTAAAATGTTTTAAATTTTATATGAAACGTAATCTTACATTTTTCATATGAAACGTAATCTTAAATTTTTCAGACTGGCATTGCACTGTATTGATTCAGGGACACTCATATACTGAACACGCAAGAGAGTGGCTCAACATATTTACTCATTGATTGTGTCCTTGCATCCGTAATCTTTAACGTTATTTTGGAAAGGTGTGGGAGACCTCCAGTGGTACCAGTTATATTTTAATTTATCCAAGTAATTTCAGGTTGGGCACCTACCTTCTACATTAGTCATTAATCTAGGTAATGTTTCAGGCAATATTAGGGTTGATAGATTGGTCATTCATGATGAATAGGATCGCCACCATTTTACAATGACTTTCTCAGGTACGACTATTGTGTTCTCAGAAATCATTCCGTGTCTTATTGGCTGTCCTCGCCTCAGAGGAGGGTTATAAAAAAGATGGGGAAGTGAATTAATAGGGCTATGGAAAAATAAATGCCCATTGTCGTATAGACACGTAGATCTGGAGGGTGGAATCCCAGGGCTTTACAGGCAAGATGGGGTGCACCTCTCAGATGTAGGTGTCGACATATTCAATCTTGGCCTGCAGTGTGAGATTGTAATGGCCGCGGTTGTTGGGGTGGACTGGGCTTGAGGCAATTCTGGCTTGTGGTGTGATTTGTATGTGTTAGAATGTTGGCGACTTGCTGCTCGAGTTGCGATAACTGGGCAGATTAATAATTCTGTGGTCATTAAGCGATTATGAAATGTATCATCACTATAAAAGGAAATTGTTATTTTTATATTAAACCAATATATGTGCCGCGGCAAAATTTTACCAAACTTGATTGTTTGTCCATTTCTTGGGTCGTATCTGGGGAATGGTTTCGTTCAGTAGAATGAGGCCTACAATCTCATAGGTCTGCCTAAAATAGGTGGCGGAAAAGTAGATCGTGACACCCCTCACCACATGCATGCAATGGCGAGAAATCTACTCGGATTTAACTCTTGTTTGACACAAGAGTTAACAATATTCTCATTAAAAAGCAACACTCTTAACTTTCAAGCTAAAGCGAAGGCCACCAAAGCAACTACAAACCAAGAAATGTCCAGAATAATCTGAAAACAACAATGCTAGATTTAAATCCCACAGGTGGAGTGAGGGGGGCAAACAGGGGGAGCAACATGAAGTATGAACAAAGTAGGAGTTAGAATTATTGGCAAGAGGACACTGAAAAGGGACTAGATAGGGTGGATACCTGGCCCTTGATGGTAACCAGAGCCAAACCTTGTTCTACTCATAACTGAAAAAAGGGAACACAGCCTATGCAAAAAGGTACATAGGAAAATCCCCAGAGATGCATACCAGTGAAAATAGGTTTTCAACATCTTACCAAATCCTGCAGGAAGTAGATTTTAGGCGTCCCAACATCACTGGAAAATGCCTCTGTCGCCCAGGACCTGAATTTAAACAGCCAAGCTCTCAAAGCCAAAGTTCGAGAAGCAGGGTGGATAGTCAGTCCTTGCGAGAACAGATCTTGCCATTCTGATAGAGGCCAAAGAGCACTGGCAAAATGCTAAGCAGTTTCGGAGAGTGCAACCAAAATGGAGGTATAAAATTTACTGGAATGCCATCCCTTTAAATTCTTTGAAGTAGACGAGGTAAAAAGGTTTCAGTAAAGGGGAATGGGCATAAATCTGGGCATACCGATTCATCTGCCATTGTGTCCTGCATACAAGACAAATCTGTAGCTTCTTGTTGAATTAAGATGCTACCAGATGAGCATACAGCTTCTCCCAACAGATACCCATGTTCCAGAGAACCTAATAGAGAGACCATCCCCTGGGTTCACATCTTTGCTGAGAAAATCTGTCAGTCACCAGCCCCTGGAATGTCAATTGCAAAGATTAAAAGGAATAAAAATAAAACCCTGCCCAGGACAGGGTAGATTTTACCTTCGTCATTGTAGCAACACTCCTGGTAACCTACCCAAGGACTGATGTAGGCCACCACTATGGCACTGTCTAACTGAACCTGGACCAGATGGTCAAATCAATAAGAGGATCTATTGAAGCAATGGGCATACTCAAGTTCAGGATATAGATTTGTCTAGAAACCAACAACACTAAAACAGACAGTTCAGAACGCTGCCAAAAAACCCTGCCATCTGGCACCCATCGTGACAAGCTTACATTGTAAGATAACAAAACACTTCTGATAATGCCAGGGACAGAAGCAACCACAAGATAACCATTTGCCCCACAAAAAAACCCAAAGAGATTAAATGGGTGTCAAACCTGACTCTGCAGTTTCATCAACTTCCCCAAAGGGAAGATCTTGGCTTGAAAAAGGTATCTAGAAGGCCCCTTACTCCAAGAAAGACGATTGAATCAGATGACTTTTTCAAAATTTTAAATTCAGCATACGTCTTAAGTCCTTCAAAATCTGTATCCTGACTGACACATTGTAGCTCAAAGCCAGAGAACTTTGCTTTCACAGTAGCGGAAGCTCCAAATATTAAATTACTAAAATGCCCCTGAGACAAAGATTACCTCAAACTGGTGTGAGGTTCTTTCTGAATACTCTCAGGGACAAGGCAAAGCCGCATGGAAGGGCTACAAGCTGATTGTGGTAGATGCCAACAGAAAAGCGAAGAAATCACAGATGACCTAGAAAGAAGGAAATGTGTCAATTGGAACCCTTTCAATGAATGTCAAGGTTGGCCATACACTAATATAAGTTTGCACGAAAATTCTCAGTACATCTGATGACTTGATGAACTTACTTCAGAATCTTGTCTGCTCTTAATACTTGACTTTGGAACACATGGACTTTACCAAACAAAAACATACACTGTTAGAAATTTGAGATAATATTTCCATCCTGCCCCTTTATATTTTATCATCACTGCAGTCAAAACCAAACCATCCGCTATGTCCCTTTGTCAAATCTCCACGAAACCAGTGGTAATTTCCCCACTGATGTAGCTGTGGGGGGGGGGGGGGTTCTAGAGGGGGATCATTCTTGCAGAGGCCGATTCAATCGCAGGCTTTGATCTACTGGTTTACCAAGGAATTTTAAAACATCCTGAGCCTCAAGGGTGGAAGACTAATTGTGGGACCAGGTGTCAACCTGAATCATTTATCCTCATCTTCATATTGGTTGCGTAAGCTCTTACCACCCATTGCAAGTACAGCGATTTCATCCAGTGAAGAACAGAGCTGAAAAGACAGGCTTCCACAAAAGGCAGTAGTAACAAAGTCCTCATACTATAGCTCTGCCAGCACTTCAAGTGTTTCTAAAGCCAATTTTTTGTAAAAACCAAACATGTCCTATGTCTTTGGACCTGCAATTGTTTTTCATAGAGAACCCTGGATCCTCATCTATGGGGGTCCTCCGATAGCACTCATGGCTCCCCCGTCACGCTAAGTACCCCCAGAGCAAGCTACTTGCGCAGGGGGCCCTTGTGCATGCTCGCTCTGTGTGTCCATTGACACAGAATGCAGCTCGGTCTCACCCACACTCTCATTACTGGCTGTGATTGACAGCAGCAGCTGCTGCCTCTCTGGTCTCTTCCTCACTATTGGGCAGAGAAAGACACTTGTCATATTGCTGGATCGATATCAGTGGGGCTGGTGGGGAGCTGCATGGAGAATAATTTTCTACGCATTAACATTAAAAAATAAATAAACCTTGTACCTTTAGAACCACTTTAAGCCAGAGAGCCTTTCAGAACTGGACAGGAGAAAGGGTTACCCGAGACTTAACCAGGCCATTTTCCAGTACCACATTAAAAGTGCAATGCAACAGTAATTTGGTCCTCTCAAAAAAGCACCTGCCAGATACTTGACCAAAGATCTAGGCCCCATTCACAGCAAGCAATTTCGGATAGTGGGTGGAATCGTCATGATTCCACATCGAACTGCAATGCTGGCAAAATGCAGCACGCATGTTCGAGTGCCATGAATTTTTAATGGTACCTAAACGCAGTTCAGTTTTTCAGTGATTGATGCAAGGTAAATCACAATGTAACCCCAGCAAACCTCACTGTGCAAAGTTTGTTCTCCAAAAGAAGTCCCCACTTCTTTTTGGGCAACAAGCATTGTGGGGCGCAGCTTTGATGCGATTGTAGTGCGATTTATCTTGTGCCAATTGCGGCAAAACCACCCTGCATTTCGGTGGCGTTGAAAATGAATGGCACCCAAACACGTGTACTGCATTTTGCTGGCATTGCAGTGCAATTTGGAATCACAAGAAGGATCGTGGCGAATCTGCCTACGATCCCACTTTGCTCGATGTCTTTAGACCAGTCAGCAAACTGAGAAAAGGGAACAGAGGGGAGCTTTGTTAGAAATGGACCAAGACATGTCACGTACAAGAGGAGTAGATCATTTTGTATCAAATTCTTATGCAAAAAGGTATAGAGCCCCATTAACAGCTTGGGGGCAAGGAATTTGTTTTAGATTTAAAAATCTATATTGGAGGAAAAACACTTCCTGCCCTGGAAACCACACAGGATATGAGGGCAATCTTCTCCAATAGACACCTACCATCACATACCTGAGAGGGGATCAAACCCTTTCTATGCCACACTACCAACATTTATATTAAAAAAAATAAAAAAAATAAAAAAAAAGCATTTACGTACATCAGGGTTTGCCAAATTTGCTTGGAATCTAGGAGCCAGAAAACGCGCCCAGTCCCGCCGAGCTCGCACAGAAGCGAACACATAGGCAAGTAGCGCCCGCATATGAAAACGGTATTCAAACCACACGTGAGGTATCGTCGTGATTGGTAGAGCGAGAGCAATAATTCTAGCCCTAGACCTCCCAACTCAAAACATGCAACCTGTAGAATTTTTTAAACGTCGTCTATAGAGATTTTAAACTGTAAAAGTTTGTCGCCATTCCACGAGCAATTTTGAAGCGTGAAATGTTGGGTATCAATTTACTCGGCGTAACATTATCTTTCACAATATAAAAAAAATTGGGCTAACTCGGTCTTATTTTTTCCCCCATAAATGCGCTTAAGACCGCTGCGCAAATACGGTGTGACAGAAAGTATTGCAACAACCGCCATTTTATTCTCTAAGGCAGGGGTGTCAAACAGGCGGCCCTCCAGCTGTTGCAAAACTACAAGTCCCATGAGGCATTGCAAGGCTAACAGTTACAAGCATGACTCCCACAGGCAGAGTCATGATGGGACTGGTAGTTTCGGAACAGCTGGAGGGCCGCCAGTTTGACACCCCTGCTCTAAGGTGTTGGAGTAAAAAATATATAGAATGTTTGGGGACTCCAATTAGAGGGAAGGAGAGGGCAGTGAAAACACTGTGGAAGCTTCATTAGAATTGCTGGTTCGTCATGCCAAAGGCCACCACAAGATGGCACCAGATTACAGAAGGAAGCTTAGGCCTGCAGAAGGCCGCAAAACCGCGGCCTCAATTACTGGCCGATGTGGCCCGACGTGCGATCGGTAGGGGTGCACGGAGAGACAGGATGGGGTATCCCCCACACCTCCCCCACAGCCTGATCACGTCGGCCTGTGCCAGCCGGTAATTGAGGCCGCGGTTTTGCAACCTTCTGCAGGCGTAAGCTTCGCCGGGCACCAGGTCGCTAATTCTAGTCGCAATTGCGACCGGGCTCCCGGATTTTGTCGAACCCCGACGTACATTATGGCAGGGGTGTGCAACGATGCATTATAGGGTCTTTTTAAATAACATGTTATACTTACCTCCACTGTGCAGCTCGTTTTGCACAGAGTGGCCCCGATCCACGTCTTCTTGGATCCCTCTGCGACTGTCTTTGGTCCTGCATGCAAGATCTTTTCACCTTCATGGGAGCGAGAGTGCATGGTGAAAGGTTTTTGTGGGCGCGCTACCGTGATACAGCCGGCAGCTATAGCCGCTGATTGCATCACTCAGGCGCGCCACGTCATTGGATGTGATTGACAGCAGCGCGAGCCAATGTCTGCACCGCTTTTAATCCATCCACTGTAGCCAATCAATAACCAGGCTGAGCGTCGAAGAAGTCGGAGGCAAATAGAATGCATTAATAGGATGCATTAAGGTGAAAAAAACGTGTCCCTTTAAACTAGCAGACAGATATTTGGAGCTTAGAAACAGGTTTACGTAAAATAATGTGTTACTCTTACATTTCATATTCCTAATGTGCCTGTTATACCATGTACATAACATATATATAACAATTTATGCATACACACACACTTTTTATATATATTTTTATTATGCTTCCTTTGTGTGAAACACCTAGTGGTCCTGTCAGTCCCCTGCTTTCCTAATTCAAACTGACCACACTAGGCATGAGAGGACATCCATCCCAGTGTGGTTTTCTGGCTATGTAGAGAGAACAGCCTGCCTGTCCTCTAATGATCAGACTTAAGACACTCCCTCGGCCCTCCCCCAGGCACCAGAACAGCCATCCACTGGGCAAATGAATGTACTGATGTTTCTCCACCTCCCATTCTAAGCCACTTGCATTTCCATTTTAAACCGAATGGGTTGTTTTACTAGATAATGGTTCACATATACGTTAAAGCCCAAGCAAACGCTCACTATTATATTATATTAGTGTATTGGAATCAGGCTCCGTACACAGTAATATATATGCTGTTTTTTTCTTTTTTACAATGGGGTCCTGCAGAAAAGGTTAAAATACCCTATGCTGATGGGAATATTGGACAACTGCTCACACACATAAGAAGCAGGCTTAAAAAAATAGCCGTCACTCCCTGAACAGTGTTAAATAAAATCTATGGTCACCTTTCACCCCCACACGAAGGCACATAAAAACCCACAGTAACCCTATTACCCACCCACATCAACTCCCAGAACTGGTACAAGTGACTTTCATAGCCCACCCTGAAACTGCAAAGGTGCAAAGGCTAATGGGAGATTTAGTATGAGGACTGACAAGAGAAGAAGGACACAGGACATCAGAGAACTTTCAAATTCAGGCAAGAGGAGTGACAGACACAGAAACCGGAGGGAACTTACACATACACAGAGTGAGGTTGCGATTCATTTACATGCACAATACATCTGTTTTGAGGCGGAAAAGCTGGACCTTCTTTAAAAAGTGATACTAAAGTATTTTTTTTTTAATAAAAATGGAACATGTTATACTTACCTGCTATATGCAGTAATTTTGCACAGAGAAGGAAGGATCCTCCTCTCGGGTCCCACATCGGCATTCCTGGCCCATTCCTCCTGCCAAGTGCCCCCACAGCGAGCAGCTTGCTGTGGGGGCTGCTGCAGACAAGTTTTTTACCTTCATGCATTGAATGCATGAAGGTAAAAAACCTTGTGCCTTTGCAACCACTTTAAAATCTAACTCAACTTTTGTTGAGTTCCTACCTTTTGTTGTTCTGTAGCAATAGCAGTTTGTCTGCGTCAACGTGGAATGCGCACCTAATGCGATGGACTTTTAATCATTCAGCTGCTGCAGGGCTCTAACGAAAAATGGCAGAATCTTCTTAGATGTATCTCACCAAAAGTTACATTTTTGTTGTAAGGGATGCCCAAAATACTTCTAACTTTAGTGCAGACATCTGGAAAAATCAGTAAGCCAATCCAGCAGGACATTACATATCCAGGTTGCTATATTGCATTGAAAATTACAGTTCTGCAGATTGAAAGAAAAAAAATTGTGGCTCCCTTGGATATCTTATAAATACAAGTACAGTAATACCCATTTTCCAACCCGATTATCTTTATCAATTTTTCTACATGGCCCTTGAACTTTCCTAAATTACTATTTCACATAGTATGGGATCTGCCCTCTATTCCTCCCCTTTTTTTCCTGGAACCCTCATCCCTTCAATATTCATTAATTTTGCCATCTCAATTATACAAGCTTTTAACTTCTTTTTGGCCTCATATAGCTCAATTTGCTTTTAAATTGCTATGTTTTAGGAGAAATATTATATATATTTTATTATTATTATTATTTATTTAGGGATCTTGCATGTTTTTTTCTGGATTAAAAGTGAAAGCATGTTAAAAGCACAATTTTTTTAAATAGTTAAACCATTCAACATGAGAAAAACATAATAAAATGACACAGTAAAGGCAAACATTCAAGTCAGTCCCTACCCTGAAATATTGTACAAATCAGGTCCATCTAATAGTGGCATACACACTTGGGTGAAAAGGGATCATAACCTACAAGCATGAAATAAGTGGAAACTCAAAACATAGGAAGAACAGACAGAACTAATGCAAATAGTATACCTGGTGGGGGAGCAGGATTCAGAACTTGGCACAGCAAGGTCATAGTAAACTACCATGACACTTTGCTGTCAAATATAAAGATAAATAACATGCTATCACATTAAAATGACAAAATAAAGTCACACCAGTGGGAAATGACTGATAAGCAGGCCATTGCAAGTAGCTGAACATGATAGAGAAATGTTATATGAAACAAAAAAGTCCAAAGATCACATACATGACCTTGTCAACATTAAAAGTGGACTTTGGCCAGAAACATATTGACTCAGGGATTATTTTTCTCTCTTAAACAATTAGTAATAGAGTAAAAGGTAAACCGAATGGCTCTGCCCTGAACTCTTAGCTGCAGTGCCATGTGACAACCAATCGCACACAGTCCTTTCTGGGAGAAGGGCAACAGAGAAAAAATACTAAACAATGCAAACACTGTTAAGAAGAAACTCTTACAAAACAAGGTTCCTTCCCAAAACAGACTGAGGCCCTGATCTTCAATAGGTGTTCATCCTTGAAGGACTCCTTGCAGGCTTTTTGGACAAAAGTAATAAACACTGCAGAAATACAAACCAAGGACAACAACAGTTTAGCACTGCTTCCAACAAGGCCCCTTTAACAGAATTACTGGAAGGAGTTTAAAAATGTTCATCACAAAATGAAGTTATTTCATTAAGTATGGGACCCATTTTTCTAGCAAAAAAAAACAAACAGATTTAAAAACATTTAAACAAAATGTGCCAGAAAAGGCATTATCGGCAAGTGGTCAGGCAGTAAATGAACATGTTATCCTTGAAGTTGATATGTCGAAGGCAGAAAAAAAAAAAAAATTGATGTGTGATTTGAGCGACCGACAAGGGCTTAATTGTAGAGGATAGATAACTGGGTCAGAGCAACTCCCAAACAAAGGGGTTGCAAGGGTAAAATATTTTTTTATTTTTAAAACATACCATACTTACCTCCACTGTGCAGTTAGTTTTGCACAGAGTGGCCCCGATCCTCGTCTTCAGGGGTCCCTCAACAGCTGTATCTGCTACTCCCCACATCAGCCAACGCCAACTGAGAAGTGCTCTCCCAAAGGGGTTAGCTTGCGGGAGCGCTCCCATGTAATACAGTGCCGCCAAGTGCATCACTCGGCCCCGCCCCCCGGTGCTGAAAAAAACCGTAGGATGGCGCTTCCAACATCATTGCGTCACTTCTTGCCAAAGCCATGGAATGCATGGCATCCTGGACTTGCTGGTTTTAAATGATTATTGTATGCAGACAAACTGAGTACATTCCCAGTTGTATCAACAAAATAACGGTTCTGTGCTATGGAATGTAATTTTTCTCTGCTTGTGGATGAGAGAGGGGCTGAATCGCTAAAAAAAGGAAGGAGAGCAGAGATACATAAAAAAGGAGTGCATCTGGGTCTGCTACACAGTGGCATAAACTTAAAAAAAAAAAAAAACTTGCAGAGGCAGTCAAATACTATCAAAAGAAAGAAAGCTATATTTGTGGGGGAAAAGGGACACATTTTGTTTGGGTACAACATTGCATTACCATTTAAAAGCACTGCAGCGCCAAATTGTAAAAATACCTCTGGTCTTTAGGCTGCCAAATGGTCCCGGGCTTAAGTGGTTAAATTACAAGTGTTGTCCGTACGTGTGGCCCTTTCACACGTACGGACAAACGGTCCGTTTTTTACAAGTCCGTTTACGGACTTGTAATGCATCCCTATAGGATCGCGTACGTTAGCGGATGATGCATCCACTAAGGTCTGCAAAAATCCACGTCCGCAAAGATCCGTTTTTTCGGACGGAAGAAAACCTAATTTTTCTTCCGTCTGGCGGATCGGATAGGATGAATACGGACAGATGGTCCGTATTCATCCGATTCCCCATAGGGGAGAGTGGAGGAAAGACAGGGCGGTCTCTGCACAGTGTGCGAGGACCGCCCTGTCCGCCGACAGCTCAGCGGGCATTTACGGATGATGCCCGCTGAGCCGACGGACACACACAGGGCGAATCAAAAACAGCCCACACCGCGTGAAAGGACCCTTAGTCTGGGTTCACACTATACTACACGACAGCAGTACTACTTTCATCCTACTTTGCTCTGCGACATCTGTCTACATTGGTCCTACATTGGTACTACATCGGTCCTACATCCATGAACAAGATACTACTTTGATCCGACTTTGTGATAGTCTGACTTGTTTTTGACCAATCAAAACAATCCCAGTGTGAGATAAATCCCCTTTACTGCTGCTGTAATCACATGTCAGATGTCAAAAGTAGGATGGTTAGGACAAGGCTCCTACTTTGATCCGACTTCAATGATATTCAATGGGCTGAAGTAGGATCAATATAGGACCAAAGTAGTGCAGGAGCATTTTCAAAATCGGACCGACTTGTGTAGGACCAGTTAAGACAGCTCTCCTAGGGAAACATTGATTTTCACATGTCATGCGACATGAGCTCCCAATGTCGGAGCATTTGTCGGACAAGTGTGAACCCAGCCTCAAGGAGTATTTTTGCACAAAGGATTATCAATTTTTTTTTATTTTGAATTAAGAGCACCTGTCACTTTATAAATCAACTGAATAAGTCACTGGATAATTTAAAAGTGCAAAAGTTGTTCACCCAAGGATTTTTTGCACAGCAAAGTTCCTCAATGAATGTGTGTTAAAGGACCTTAGGTTGTAGGCTCACTGAGGGTAGGGATTGATGTAAATGTACAATGTACATGTACATTACATTTCTACTTCATTCTGAACAATTAAGAGCACCTGTCACTTTACAAATCCTATTAACAGAGTAAGCTCAAAAAAGTTTGTTGAACACAGGTATAGAAATTAAACTGGAATTTAACGGAACGCTAAAAATGTATTTAAAGGGCACCACACTTAAAAACGCATAGAACAGCGCCATACCTACTACCGTCAAACACCTTTCATTTCAAACTAATTGAGTAGTTGCATTAGTAGGGGCAGCATTTTTTGTAATTAACAGCCATTCAGACCAAATCACCTACATTTTCTACAATCTGAGGATTGTTTCCAACACTCTGTTGAATCTATGCCATGAAGAACCAAAGAAGTTCTGAAGCAACCCAGTATTCACAAGGTGTAGCTAATAAAGTGGCCAGTGAGTGAATGAATGAATGAATATAGAACCTTTTCGCTGGCCAAAGACCAGCGATTCGGCAGCGCGTCGCTTTAACTGACAATTGTGCGGTCGTGCGACGTGGCTCCCAAAGAAAATGGACTTATTTTTTTCCCACAAATAGAGCTTTCTTTTGGTGGTATTTGCTCACCTCTGGTTTTTATTTTTTGCGCTATAAACTAGAATAGAGCGACAATTTTGAAAAATACAATATTTTTTTACATTTTGCTATAATATCCCCCCCCCCCCCCCCAAAAAAAATGTTTTCCTCAGTTTAGGCCAATACATATTCTTCTACTTTTTATTTTTTAAACCAAAAATATTGCAATAAACTTGTATTGATTGTTTTGCGCAAAAGTTAGAGTCTACAAAATCAGGAATAGTCTTATTGCATTTAAAAAAATGTTTTACTAGTAATGGCGGTGATCAGCAATTTTTATCGTGACTACAACATTATGGCAGACACATTGGACACTTGACACCAACATTTTGCGACCAGTGTCATTTTTACAGCAATCAGTGCTATAAAAAATGTACGGATTACTGTAAAAATTACACTGACAGTGAAGGGGTTACCCTCTAGGGGGTGCTGATGGGGTTAAGTTTGACCTAGGGAGCGATTCTGTTAGGGGGCGTGGCTTGCCGTGACACGTCACGGATCGCTGTTCCCGATGACAGGGAACAGACAAATCAGTGACATGTCAGGGAAAAGATAGGGAGATGTGTTTACATCTCCCAGGTCTTTAGCTCTGTGACCCGATCGCGGGACAACAGCTATCACAGAGCGTGCAACCACACGGCTCGCATATTAAAGCGGACGTGTAAATATACATATACATACATACATACAGTGCTTTGCGAAAGTATTCGGCCCCCTTGAACTTTGCAACCTTTTGCCACATTTCAGGCTTCAAACAAAGATATAAAACTATTTATTTGTGAAGAAACAAGTGGGACACAATCATGAAGTGGAACGAAATTTATTGGATATTTCAAATATTTTGTAACCAATTTGTAACCACTTCCAAATCAGGCACTTACGCACCTTCCCGCCCAAGCCAATTTTCAGCTTTCAGCACTGTCGCACTTTGAATGACAATTGCGCGGTAATGCTACACTGTACCCAAACAAAATTTACGTCCTTTTTTCCCCACAAATAGAGCTTTCTTTTGGTGGTATTTGATCACCTTTGCGGTTTTAATTTTTTGCGCAACAACTAATAAAAGACTGAATATTTAGAAAAAAAAATACATTTTTATTTTTTTCTGTTAACTTTTGTAAATAAGTATGTTTTCTCTTTCAATTAGGTATGTGGCACTGATGGGCACTCATAAGCGGCACTGATGGGCACTCATAGGCGGCACTGATGGGTGGGCACTGGGCATGGATTGGCACTGAAGGACACTGGGGTGGCACCGATGTATCTATGTTGCCAGTCTTTGCCCATGTGTGGGCACTGACTGGCATTTTTTTTTTTAATCCTGATTTTTTTTTTTGCCCGTCCAGTGTGGGCTTCCCTGGTGGTCCAGTGTGGGCTTCCCTGGTGGTCCAGTGTGGGCTTCCCTGGTGGTCCAGTGTGGGCTTCCCTGGTGGTCCAGTGTGGGCTTCCCTGGTGGTCCAGTGTGGGCTTCCCTGGTGGTCCAGTGTGGGCTTCCCTGGTGGTCCAGTGTGGGCTTCCCTGGTGGTCCAGTGTGGGCTTCCCTGGTGGTCCAGTGTGGGCTTCCCTGGTGGTCCAGTGTGGGCATCCGAGGGGAAGCTGCGCTAACAATCAGCGCAAACCCCCCCTGTCAGGAGAGCCGCCGATCGGCTCTCCTGTACTCACGTCTGTCAGACGCGAGTGAGGAAGAGCCATCGACGGCTCTTCCTGATCAGCCGTGATTGGGCACGGCTGATGACGTGGTAGTGAACCTCCGCCGGAGACTCGTTACCGAGATCGAAGATGCAGGGTGTCAGACTGACACCCCGCATCACCGATCGCCGCGCTGCGCGCCCCCACGGCTGCGCGCAGCATGAAATCCTGCAGGACGTCAATTGACGTCCAGTCAAGATTTCACAACCACTTCCCGGATGTCAATCTCCTATTGACTAGGCGGGAAGTGGTCAACAAATAAAAAACTGAAAAATTGGGCGTGCAAAATTATTCAGCCCCTTTACTTTCAGTGCAGCAAACTCTCTCCTGAAGTCCATTGAGGATCTCTGAATGATCCACTGTTGACCTAAATGACTAATGATGATAAATAGAATCCACCTGTGTGTTATAAAGTCTCTGTATAAATGCACCTGCACTGCGATAGTCTCAGAGGTCCGTTTAAAGCGCAGAGAGCATCATGAAGAACATGGAACACACCAGGCAGGTCCGAGATACTGTTATGGAGAAGTTTAAAGCCGGATTTGGATACAAAAAGATTTCCCAAGCTTTAAACATCCCAAGGAGCACTGTGCAAGCAATAATATTGAAATGCGAGTATCAGACCACTGCAAATCTACGAAGAAATGGCCATTCCTCTAAACTTTCAGCTCATACAAGGAGAAGACTGATCAGAGATGCAGCCAAGAGGCCCATGATCACTCTGGATGAACTGCAGAGATCTACAGCTGAGGTGGGAGACTCTGTCCATAGGACAACAATCAGTCGTATACTGCACAAATCTGGCCTTTATGGAAGAGTGGCAAGAAGAAAGCCATTTCTTAAAGATATCCATAAAAAGTGTCGTTTAATGTTTGCCACAAGCCACCTGGGAGACAGACCAAACATGTGGAAGAAGGTGCTCGGTCAGATGAAACCAAAATCGAACTTTTTGGTAACAATGCAAAACGTTATGTTTGGCGTAAAAGCAACACAGCTCATCACCCTGAACACACCATCCTCACTGTCAAACATGGTGGTGGCAGCATCATGGTTTGGGCCTGCTTTTCTTCAGCAGGGACAGGGAAGATGGTTAAAATTGATGAAGATGGATGGAGCCAAATACAGGACCATTCTGGTAGAAAACCTAATTGAGTCTGCAAGACCTGAGACTGGGACGAAGATTTGTCTTCCAACAATACAAAGATCCAAAACAAAGCAAAATCTGGAATGGTTCACAAATAAACACATCCAGGTGTTAGAATGGCCAAATCAAAGTCCAGACCTGAATCCAATCGAGAATCTGTGGAAAGAACTGAAAACTGCTGTTCACAAACACTCTCCATCCAACCTCACTGAGCTCGAGCTGTTTTGCAAGGAGGAATGGGCAAATATTTCAGTCTCTCGATGTGCAAAACTGATAGATACATACCACAAGTGACTTACAGCTGTAATTGCAGCAAAAGGTGGCGCTACAAAGTATTAATTTAAGGGGGCTGAATAATTTTGCGCGCCCAATTTTTCAGTTTTTAATTTGTTAAAAAAGTTTGAAATATCCAATAAATTTTGTTCCACTTCATGATTGTGTCCCACTTGTTGATTCTTCACAAAAAATTGGTTTTATATCTTTATATTTAAGGCCGGAATCACACTTGTGCGGTGTGAATTTAAGCTCTCTTATCTTTGCAGGGAGATTACAGAAGTGTTCAGCAGATTAGCAATGTTTTCGCTGCGAATTTGGAGACCTGGGAGAAGTTACAGGGGAGAGGAGAGTGGGGGAGAAGTGTATTGAGCTGAATGAGAGAAATTCCTGAAGAGAAATGAACACATCTGCGAATCAGCTGTGTACTTATAGAAGATAATGGGCCTGAATTCGCAACTGAGCCGCACCTCAAGGCATAAAATACGCACACGTTTTTTCTGCAATGTGCAGTGCGAATGCATCGCACATATGTGAACCAGCCTCATTGAAAACAATGTATTTAGAAATGTTCTGCGTATTAGATGCGGTTTAAGCCGCAACCAATTCGCATAGGTGTAAATCCGGCCTGAAGCCTGAAATGTGGCAAAAGGTCGCAAAGTTTAGGGGGCCGAATACTTTCGCAAGGCACTGTACATACACATGTACAAAAAAAAGAAAAAATGAAGACTTAAATTCCGTTTTTTTCAGACAGGACTGTAATATAATATTATGCATTACAGACTCCCTTGTCATAGGCAGGTAGCTTGATACAAGATACCTGTGCCTGCTGTCACAGACATTTCAGAGAGGGAAGAGTGCTTTTTGTATCACCTGTCATGATTGGGTTACAAAAAAAAAATGAAAAAAAATGAAGGGCTAGCCCATTATAGACCAAAAAAAAAGCAGATAATCACTACTATAAGGGGTTCAGCAAAAGTTAAAATATATAACATATCAAACATATAATATATAGAATATCATTAAGAAATATACCTAGAAGTAGGACATACAGGGTATTTTAACTAGGAGCCAGACACAAAGCTGTATGAAGAGTGGAGGAGGAAGGAGTTTTAGACCCCTTTTCACACCGGGTTGTTTGGCCCGAGGGCTTTCACACTGGAGTGGTGCACTAGCAGGACAGTAAAAAAAAGTCCTGCTAGGCGCATTTTTGAAGCAGTGAAGAAGCGATGTGTATACCGCTCTTGTCCCATTGAAATCAATGGGACACCGCAGCTACAACGCCGGCAAAGTGACTCTGCAGAGACGCTTTACAGTTGTTTTAACCCTTTGTCAGCCACTAGCAGGGGATAAAGCCGCCACGCTAGCGGCCGAATAGTGCCGCGAAATTGGTGGTAAAGCGCCGCTAAAAATAGCAGCGATTTACCACCGACGCCGCTCCCGCCCCAGTTTGAAAGGGGCCTAAATCGTTTATATTAAAGTACAACTAAAGGCCAAGACTTTTTTGCATGGATAAAGTAATTTTAAATAGAATGCACAATACTAGTAAACTTTTACTTTAAAATGTAGGTATTTGTAATTATATTCCCTCCAGTTTAACAAACTCCAACTTCTCCGGATTCAGTTAATGATCTCGCCTACCGTTAAAATGCTTTTTTTTTTTTTAACCACTTCCATACCAGGCCTATTCTGGCACTCTGCTACATGTACATTTTTTTTATTTTTTGCTAGAAAATTACTCAGAACCCCCAAACATAGGTTTTTTTTTTTGCAGACACCCTAGGGAATAAAATGGAGGTCATTGCAACTTTCTCGCTCGGTATTTGCGTATTTTAAAACACCTTCTGTTGGCGAAAGAAAGAAAACAGTTTCATGGATTAAAACAAAACAGCAAAGTTAGCCCAATTTTTTTGTATAATGTGAAAAAGGATGTTACGCCAAGTAAATAGATGCACAACATGTCAGGTACAGTCAGTACTTAAATCTTCATAGGCGACGCTTTAAATTTTTACAGGTTACGAGTTAGAGGAGTCTAGTGCTAGAATTGTTGCTTTACAGACCTGAATTGTTGCTTTCCAGATGCCTCACGTGTGGTTTGAACAGCGTTTACATATGTGGGCAGGACGACTTAAGCTGGTGTTCACTTGCAAGCTACCAGGGACAGGGGCATTTTAATTTTTATTTTATACACACTTCACACAGACCTCCAGGCTGGAAAGCATGAGATTGGGAAAAAAAAAAAAATCACCAATCTCATGCTTACCAGCCGTGATCTTGGCTTTGTTTACATCCGCGCCCCAGTCGTGATGTTATAACTTTGCGCCCGGGCCTCCGACGGATGGTGCTCAGAATCGCCAGCAGAAAATAATGATATCTGAATGATGCCTGATGCCATTAGATGACGTACTGCGGATGGCAAGTGTTTAAACAGCATACATGTCATACTTGTCTGTTCCGTGCAATGGTACTGCACAAAGCAACCCCGATTCTTTTCGAGGGTCCCCCACTGGAGTTTCTGTCTTCTCCTGCTCTCAGAGAGCCCCTATAACAAGCCGCAAAGTATAATATAAAGTACCCCTATAGCAATGTAAAAAAAAAAAGCTTCTGCATTTAGAGTCACTTTCCCAGTTCCAGACCGCCACAAGTACATTTACTGCAGCAGGGAGTCGTCGTCCCCCCCCTCCCGGCCTCTAAATGCCCCATTTAGACAGGGGAGGGAGCCTGTTAGAGAAGTAAAGAATTGCTTGCAGTGAGGTGGAAGGACAAACTGATTGTTTTGTCTTCCATTCACACAGATACGACAGTCCCAATTGCAACGATGACTAGTGTTGAGAAGCCCCTCTGTGACCACAAGTACAACCCTAACATGGGAGAGGTGGCCTTCAAAAACCAGACGATGGGGCCATACTTAGCTGCCAGAATGCTATGTATATTTATTCCAATCGGCTCTGTTCAACGCTTATGTACTATACAAGGTATTAGGAAGAAGTGGATCCTTCCTAAAATTCCAGGAAGAGATCACAGCCCTTTTGTTACCAGAAGGTGCTATGGCCCAATTTCCCAATCCAGATGCACTGAGCCGGCTGCATGAGAGGCATTTTCCATATGTCGTCACTGGTACAAAATGAGCACCCCAAAAAAGATGTAGCAAATGAGGGTTTCCATCGCTATCCATGAGGGTTTTCATCGCTACCACACACAAGTGGAGTATTAGCATGGCACAGTGTAGGGCACACATTCAAACAGGGTCTTGAAAGATGTTACATTTTGAGAGACCCTAGCCTGGGATGTTTAAAGTTTTTTATAGTTACAAAAAAGTGCAAAAACAAAAAAACGAATAAAAATAAAAAAGTCAAAAATGGTTGTCGTTTTATTGTCGTTGTATTGCATTAAAAAGGAGAAGTCCAGCCTAAGCTTGTTCTCCTAAGGGTCACATGAGTGCAATTCATTTTGCACTCCTGTGACCATTTTCTGAAGTCCGCCCTCTGCAGTCCAGGCACCACGTCACAGGAATGAAGTCTGGATCCGCCGGATACCAGGCACTGCGAGCTGCTGAAAGACCGAGATGATTAACCCCCTTGCCCCCCATCACAGCTTAGTGTTCCAGTGAGCGTGGATGAGCAGAGAGAGCTGCCGATTGACAATCAGCAACTCCCCTCTTGGATCTGTGAGAACTGAGCCATTGGCAATGTTCGGTAGCTCGGTTCTCAGTGTAGAGATGCCCGGGGACAGATGCAGCATCGGTCCCATGCTGCATCCAAAGTATAAAAAAGAGGGGGGACCATACTTCTCTTTTATTGTTCTGTTTTTACTGTATACTATACTGCTATATTATGTTTTGTTACTTTGCTTTATTGTTAACCATTGTTTGCTTTGCAGGTACACCATTCAGCTGCAGCACTGATCTGTTTATTCTGACAACAGGGTTTGCCATCAGCATACATAAATCAGTGACTACAGCACACTGTAGGAGGCAATTTCACACAAAAAAAAAGGAGCAGCATATATGCCGAAGCATAGGGGCTGGGCATATTTTTTTTTTTTCACTTGTCTAGACAGCGATTTCTTCATCCACATCGACTGATGTGAATGGAAGTATCCTATGTGCTGAATGAAAAAAAAAAATCACTGCATGTATGCCCATCATTAGAAGTGGGTAGATGCAGGGCAGAATATTCTAATAGTGGACATACCACACTTTCTGGCAGAAAGATCTTCATCCACATCAATCGAGGTGAATGGAGGAATCGGTTAGATTTTTTTTCGTTCAGCCCACAGGCTGCATGAAAAGAAAAAAAATTCATCATTACAATATATGCCCAACAAGGACCAGCAATGTACTGGTATGTCACTGGGATGATGCCTGCAGCTTTAGGCATCATCTTGGTATTGTTTTTTTCAGCCGACGATCGGCTTTCATGTAGAAACAATCCTAGAGCTGTGTTGTCTTCTAGGTTTCGAGAACCCCCATCGCTCCGTTACCAATGCCCACTGCCCAGTATTATCTTTATATGGCCATCACAAGGGGCTTTCCCTTCCCACACAAAGGAAACAATACTATCCAGCTTGGTGAAAAATTATTTTAATATCGGTATTGCCGCATTAAAAAATAAAAAATAAAGTACAGTACAGAAATGTAGGGTTTTATGGCATTTAGGTTTTGATAAGTTTGGTATGGTAGGGAAGGGTTAGAATCCCTTTCAGGTTTTATTCCCATTCAAAGACTCTGTTAGAGAGATTTTTACTTATGTTGCCATTGTAGTTTATCACTTCCTGCTAGGTCAGGGGTGTCAAACTGGCGGCCCTCCAGCTGTTGCAAAACTACAAGTCCCATGAGGCATTGCAAGGCTAACAGTTACAAGCATGACTCCCACAGGCAGAGGCATGATGGGACTTGTAGTTTCGGAACAGCTGGAGGGCCGCCAGTTTGACACCCCTGTGCTAGGTGAAAAGGTTGTCCCTGGGACAGTGACTAAGGCAAAAACTCGGAGGCCTGTACAGTAGTAAAACCTGACAGGGGTTGAAATACCAAGTGTATCATACTATTGCATTAATAAAACTTCAAAGAAATCAGCACACTCAAAAGGTGGTGGGAAGAGAAGAGGCACAAGACAAAAAATATTGTAAAGTTAATGGTCTGGTTACAAAAAGTGGACACAAATCACCTAGGCCATGCTGTCAATTTTAATCAGAACACTTGCAGTGCTTGGTTGAAAAGGGCTTTGCATATACAAGCAAAAATGTCTGCCAAAATCAGACACTGAGAGGAAGAAAATTGCCTGCATTTATTCTATTATCTGATAACTTCTGGCTGTTTTAATCCGATAATGGAGCACAACTGGCAAAGTGAAGCACTCTAGTAATCACCACTTTACCCTAGCATTTCCTATTATTCAGGACTCATTAGCATAATTAGAATTACATTTCTAAATGATAATATGGTAGAGTCTAGAACACATGGCTTCTCTTCAACAAACTGCTGATAAAAAAGAAACAGACTCCCTGCAGATCTGAAGAAGGTGGCAAATTAGCGCAACTGAGATTTTTTTTTTTTTTTAAACAGTGTCCATTATAAAATATAATTGCAATGCGTATCTAGAAACAGAAACCTTTCCATCCATGAACAGGTATCCATGAATAGATCAAAATCCTTCAAGCTCAAAAAATAAAGTAGTAAAGTACAAAACGATAATATAGACATCGTTCTACAGATGTGCAACCTAGAATATTGAGCTATAACCATTTAAAGCAACTGTTCAGAAGACCACAGAGGAATAAGCTTAGGGTATATACAGCAGAAGCAACATTTAGCACTGTGCCGACAGGGATCTTTCAGAGAGAGAGAGAGACTGCAGTCTTCATGAGCCAACGAGTAATGCGTCAATGAGTATAGAGGGCTTTAGCTTTTCATATGAGCTATTTCTAACACCAATTTCTAACACCAATTGATTAAAAGTCAGATTAATAGCAGGAGTTTCTACAAAATAGAGAAGCGACAAGACTTTGTCAAGGAGTGTGTGTGTATAATTTTATATATATATATATATATATATATATATATATATATATATATATATATATATATATATATATATATATACAGTGCAGAAAATAAGTATTTGAACACCCTGCTATTTTGCAAGTTCTCCCACTTGGAAATCATGGAGGGGTCTGAAATTGTCATCGTAGGTGCATGTCCACTGTGAGAGACATAATCCAAAAAAAAATTCCAGAAATCACAATTTATGAATTTTTAACTATTTATTTGTATGATACAGCTGCAAAGAAGTATTTGAACACCTGTCTATCAGCTAGAATTCTGACCCTCAAAGACCTGTTAGTCTGCCTTTAAAATGTCCACCTCCACTCCATTTATTATCCTAAATTAGATGCACCTGTTTGAGGTCATTAGCTGCATAAAGACACCTGTCCACCCCATACAATCAGTAAGAATCCAACTACTAACATGGCCAAGACCAAAGAGCTGTCCAAAGACACTAGAGACAAAATTGTACACCTCCACAAGGCTGGAAAGGGCTACGGGGAAATTGCCAAGCAGCTTGGTGAAAAAAGGTCCACTGTTGGAGCAATCATTAGAAAATGGAAGAAGCTAAACATGACTGTCAATCTCCCTCGGACTGGGGCTCCATGCAAAATCTCACCTCGTGGGGTCTCAATGATCCTAAGAAAGGTGAGAAATCAGCCCAGGACTACACGGGAGGAGCTGGTCAATGACCTGAAAAGAGCTGGGACCACCGTTTCCAAGGTTACTGTTGGTAATACACTAAGACGTCATGGTTTGAAATCATGCATGGCACGGAAGGTTCCCCTGCTTAAACCAGCACATGTCAAGGCCCGTCTTAAGTTTGCCAATGACCATTTGGATGATCCAGAGGAGTCATGGGAGAAAGTCATGTGGTCAGATGAGACCAAAATAGAACTTTTTGGTCATAATTCCACTAACCGTGTCTGGAGGAAGAAGAATGATGAGTACCATCCCAAGAACACCATCCCTACTGTGAAGCATGGGGGTGGTAGCATCATGCTTTGGGGGTGTTTTTCTGCACATGGGACAGGGCGACTGCACTGTATTAAGGAGAGGGTGACCGGGGATATGTATTGCGAGATTTTGGGCAACAACCTCCTTCCCTCAGTTGGAGCTTTGAAGATGGGTCGAGGCTGGGTCTTCCAACATGACAATGACCCAAAGCACACAGCCAGGATAACCAAGGAGTGGCTCTGTAAGAAGCATATCAAGGTTCTGGCGTGGCCTAGCCAGTCTCCAGACCTAAACCCAATAGAGAATCTTTGGAGGGACCTCAAACTCTGTGTTTCTCAGCGACAGCCCAAAAACCTGACTGATCTAGAGAAGATCTGTGTGGAGGAGTGGGCCAAAATCTCTCCTCCAGTGTGTGCAAACCTGGTGAAAAACTACAAGAAACGTTTGACCTCTGTAATTGCAAACAAAGGCTACTGTACCAAATATTAACATTGATTTTCTCAGGTGTTCAAATACTTATTTGCAGCTGTATCATACAAATAAATAGTTAAAAAAATCATACATTGTGATTTCTGGAATTTTTTTTTTTGATTATGTCTCTCACAGTGGACATGCACTTACAATAACAATTTCAGACCCCTCCATGATTTCCAAGTGGGAGAACTTGCAAAATAGCAGGGTGTTCAAATACTTATTTTCTGCACTGTATATATATAATGTGTATTTTGGCCTGCTGAACAAGGCTTATCATACAGTATATGGAGGTAGTTGGGCACTGTTTTATACATTTATGTATAAAGGTTATGTCTACTGTTACTCCAAGTAGGCAGTGTTATGCATAGGCTTTTATTCTCTGCTTTGTGTATAGCAGTTTAGGATGTTCGCCGAGTGTTCGAGACAGGACAGTAATAAAAAGAACCAAAAAAATGGAAAGTGAAACAATGAAATGGAATGGTTAGACATCAGCATGGAGATAAAAGTATATTGGTGCTCATTCCACTAATCCAACTTAAATTTAGCTTCAGTAATCCCACTGTGTGTTTTAGAACAGGAACCTTCAATTTCGTCTCTGATATAAGAACATTCCATTCATTCTGGTCAAAGACTTGAAATGTCTCAAAATAAATGTGAACCAAGGAATGACATAGCATTTCGCTAGGGCAAACAGAGCACAAAATCAATAAAAAAAAACAAGAAAAAAAAAACAGCATTTCTGGCCTGAGCAAAAAGATAACTTGAAGGGTCTTTCTGGTGTTAAATACACCAGAAGAAAAAAGTATGCCTACATATAGTTAAAACAATGCAATCATGTCATTTGTTGAACAGATTACACCAATTGTCAATTTGGGTAATTTTGTACTTACAGGGAGTTGCTTTAACATGGAAGCAAATTAGATCAAGGGCATTCAAAAAGGAGGAGTGAAAACATTTCACAGAGGCAAAAAAAATAAACACACCATTGGCAAAAATGGTTTATGTTACAGTGTGTTTTTAGAAGATTTGTTTACAAAGTTAGGGTCTAGATCACAGGTGTCAAACACAAAACCCACTGGCTGAATCCAGCCCTCTGGGCCATTTCTTGTGGCCCTCACACCTCTCCGGTAGCTGCAAGAGAGCTCCAGCCCTTCTCTGGTCCTCCTCCAGACCCTTACTTTCTGCTTTTAAGCAATACATCCAGCTTCTTCCCCATCCACAGAGCTACAGAGGCAAAAGCCGAAGCAGTGGTGGACAACAAGGGGACCCATCCAAGAAACTTGACAAAGCACCTTATGCTGGAATTGGCAAATGCCAAGCTGCAGCTGTGGAAGGGATGGAAAAAGGATGCATTGGAGCTCAATATAAGGCCTGAGTGTTCATATGTAAAACTTGGGTAGCCAGGTTCCAGTTTGTGTAAATAACCTCTTTGAGCAGAGTGTATTAGAAACTGGCTGCACGAGAGAGAAGAATTATCTTGTTGCATTGTCTTTGGAAAAATCCTCAAATAATAATAAAAAATCACCATCATCTCAAACAGGGCAATGGATCGCAAGAAAAAAAAAAAAATTTGATGAATCAGACCAGCTTGTCATGCTCAGATGGTCCCTGCAGAGACATTACACAGACAATATGAGTGTCTGCATGTATAAAGTGTAGGAAAGTCATTAGGCCCCTTTCACATGGGCGACCTGGTTCCGCCTGTCAATTTTTCAGGCAGACCTGATTAGACGCTCCAGTCTCTATGGAGTGGCGGATGTCAGTCACGTCCGACGACACCCGTCGTCATCCAATCCTGTCCACCAAAAACAGGCGGATGGTGGTCCTATTACTCATCTGTCTGGGGGGGGGTCTGTTCCATCCGATTGCCCCATAGAGGGGAGTGGGTTGTGTCTGCTATGCATAGCGGGAATCAGCAGAGATCCCCTGCTGAGCAAGTGAATTCCGCTTCACGTAGGCACCTTTGTGAAAGTGGCCTTGGGGAGTATGGAGAGCAGTGGTGGTTTTGAATGAGAGAATTCAATGTTTAGAGGAAAATGCTTTTGATGGAAGGGAAGAAAATCTCTGGCATCAAATTTAAAGGAAATCTACAGAAGTCTGATGGTGCCCTGTGGGAATGCATCTTGTGCAATGCTTTATGTTTTTTTCCCCACACAAATAGAGCTTTCTTTTGGTGGTATTTGATCATCTCTGCGGTTTTAATTTTTTGCGCTATAAACAAAAGAAGTGCGACAATATATATATATATATATATATATATATATATATATATATATATATATATATATATATATATATTTTACTTTTTTATTTAATAAATATCACAATTTTAAAAAAAAGTTTAGACCGATAGGTATTTTTGGTAAAAAAATTAAAATAATCGTATATTGATTGGTTCGCGCAAAAGTTATAGCGTCTACAAAATAGGTGATAGATTTATGGCATTTTTTTTTTTAATGACGGCGATGTTTTGATTTTTTTGTGACCGTGACATTGCGGCGACACTTTGGTCCCAAAAACATGACAATTTACATTTACACAGCAATTAGTGCTATAAAACTGCACTAATTACTGTGTAAATGTGACTGGCAGGGAAGGGGTTAACACTAGGGGGTGCTGAAGAGGTTATACTGTGGTCCCTAAAGTGTGTTCTAACTGTAGGGGGAGGGGGACTCAAAAGGGGAGGAGACCGATGTGTGTTCCTCTGTGGTGGGAACACACATCGGTCTCCTCACTGCTGACAGGAGGTGGATCTGTGTGTTTACACACACAGATCCACACTCCTTCAGTGATCGCTGGTAATCGCTGGTGCCTGGCGGCAATCGCGGCCGTCTGGGTTGCTGGTGGTGGTGCCGTGGGTGCGCACGCCCTAGATCGCCAGGAACAAAGGACATCATATGACGTCCACCCGGATCGAGGAAGGATTCCTGCCGCCGTCATTTGACAATGAAGCGGTAAGGAAGGGGTTAATAAGCAAAAATGGCACCTGGAAGTACACTACGTTACTAGTCCAATGGAACTTGCGGATGGGGGGGTGGAGAAGAGCTGGCAAATTTGAACAGGAAAGTGGTGCAATAACGTTAATCCATTATGCAAAACAGCGATACAATTGAGGGAATGGCACGAACAGTGTAAATCCCCTTACAAATGTGCATAGCACTGCAGTATGTCTTGTAGAATAAAGATGTAGTATATACTCTACAGAGCAATCGAGACATGCAAGTCATGAACCAGCAAGTACAAGGGTAGAGGAAAACCGTTTATGTTTTTCCACGTTGCTGGTTCTATCCAGAGTCAAGGTTTACCTCACCGTTGGCGAATCCTCAGAGGAGTCTTCAGGGTGCCACAGGGATGGTTTACGGCCCTGGACCTGTATAGCACCCTGTGGCCAACTACACATGTTACACCAGAAGGTGGGCGTAAAGCTAAGGATCCAGTCCCTGAAGCAAATTGCAGGTCAGCCCCACAACTATGGTGTTTCAAGGTGTGCCCAAATGTCACTGTTCAAGAAATTGCCAATGAGCCATGAAGGCAGCAAGCAGACAGGTCTTGATAGAATTGTCAGTTGAAGAAGGTAATTAAATCTAGGGAAAATATGAATGTGCAATTTCTCTATACTGAACCAGATGTGTGCAAATGTTATCTGTAGTGCAATACAAGGGCTATATTATTTTTGTCTGGTTGCAATAGTTACTTCTGCCATGTATAAGGAGAGGGAGATATTCCAAGCCAAGGAAGAGATTCAGTTATGGACCAAAATTGGCTGCATCCTTGTAAGGCATTTCCCTGCGCTCAAAAACACACCAACCAAGCTGATGTACCAAATTTAGGCACTGAGCCAACATGTTTTGTAAATGACCTCAGGGACATGCCATCAGTCCTGTGTCCCTGATGTCAAGAGTGCTAAAACATGTTGGGCAGAAGTTTGAGCGAGTGAGGAGAGGGGAGGCCAGCTGAAAGTTCTTATCCATACAGTGAGACACACAATCCCTACGCAGCAGGGACACTTAAGATTTAAATGCAGCATTACATAGGAGTGCGATCTTAACTTTTCTTTTAATACAGTTATATAGTAGTGAGCACTAATTTTATTAATATTTTTGCCTAGAAACCATTAATAATCCCAGTAATTGGAGTATGGCGATTTGCTCGCACTAGCTGGGATGAATTTTGAGCTAATTTGCTAAAGATACATGTGGGAAATTCCAGGAGTTAGATTTCATCAATATTCATTCCATCCACTGCAACCAGGGATTTAGGTTCTAAATGTGCATGATCATACTTCAAAAAGGTGACAGAATGACCAAAAGGGGATATAGGTTGTAGCTTTTTCTGTGAATGCATATTCACACAGCTTGGTTTGCTTCAGCACGGTTATCTGCAGAGATTTAGGTTTGGTTATTCATATTTAGTGGTATACATTTTATAAACGTGATATTTTGGTGCGTTTTTACATGATTTTTTCCCCAGATACAAATTTTTGGATATACATGTTACACATTCATATTTTTTGTAGCACAGCACAGATATTCAAACAGGTTTGCATTTTAATTGATGCATTTTGACATTGTTATTTCAGCAATAACCTCTACAAATGTTTAATTTTAGTTTTACCCAGCTGCAAAAAACAAGCAGCCCATAAAACACAGATAAGTCACAATATGAACATTCTGAGGGGACTGTAAAGCCTCTTATTCGGCTATGCACTTCAAATATTCCCTAAATACTTGGTCTCCTTTTGTCTTAACCATTTGATCCATTAGAAAGGGAGTTTATTCAAAATGTGAAAATGAATGAGGTACATGGCTCCAACGGATATAGTTCAGGCTACAGTTTGAATACTTCCCACCCAATGCTTCATTAGACATGTTTGCACAGCATAATAATTTCAATGACCAAGCACAAATTGCCAATCAGTCAGAAGGGATTATTTACATAGGTGTCTGAAAGACTTTGGGTCCATTCACTCCAAATGCACTACTCACACTGTCACAGTAAATAGAATTGCATTAAAAATGACATTTCAATAAAGTTCTGTAAGCAAATTAGAGAAAATATATATATATATATATATATATATATATATATATATATATATATATATAACACACAAAATTTCTGCTCTTCAGGGAAATTCAGCTCAAATATTTTAGGAACTGGAATTACAGAATAAGAAAAGTTACCTTTGAGGCCTGTCGCAGCCACCTCAAGTAGTCTGTGAATGTATCAAAACAAACATGGTATGTTTGACTCTGGGGTCCTGATGAACTGAAAGCCAAACAGTGTTGATGTTTTTTAACTTCTTCCACCTAAACAGGAGAGAGGGGGTGGGGGGGGGGGGGGGAGAGAAAACAAAGAAAAAAAAGGTTTTGCTTATGAAACCCACAAACGCAGAGAGACAAACCGTTTTAGTGAGAAATTTCTCAGCCAGATATAGATCAATAGATTTAGTATGTTTATTCATGTCCACATTGTGTTTCAAACATTTCTAGCCTACTCAGAGTCGGTTCACACTGGGGCGACTTGGGATCAGACTTGAAGTCGTCTCAAGTCGTCCCAAGTCGTCCCAAGTCGTGCTGTCCAGAAAAGCAATGTAAGTGAATGGGAGCGGTGTTAATACACACTACTCATGTCGCTCCGACTTCAGAAGATGTTCCTGTACTACTTCAATCAGACTTCTAGGCGATTTGTACCCATTGATTTCAATGGAAGTCGCTTCCAAGTCTGATCACTGTTTTAATTGAAGCTACCTTCAGCAAGATAACATACATTTCTCAGGCAAACCCCTCCCTCCCTTTCCCTTTCCCAGAGCTGATTGTTGTTTTATTGGCCACTGGAATGTCTCCTGACCTGAAAAGGACTTCAAGTCGTGTTGTAAATCGCCCCAGATCGCCCTGTGGTTCATGCTCAAATCGTGTTGAAGTTGCTTCTGAAAGTCGCGCTGGAAGTCGTGTCGCCCCAGTGTGAACTGACTCTGAATGCCTCATGTACACTGCTGCTGGTAAACAGACGTTTAGGAGCAACTGCCCCTGAACTGTCCTCTATTGTTTTATCAGTACATGTACACAGGGTCGTTTATAGTCATTTCTAAGCAGTTGTGTTTAGAGGCTTTTTCTTGAACACAAAAAAATGCAATCAGAAGCTGTGTTTAGAGGCAGTTGAAGCGCCAAACGCTGCAACTTGCGTTTAGCAGCGTTTCGTTTAGACGTTTTTCATTTTAGCAAATAAAAAAAAAAAAATTTTCCCCAAATGCTTCTAGACACAAACGCGGGTAAACTGTCCAGTTAAATTGTTCAGGAGAGGTCGAACATCCCATGTACATGAAGCCTTAATCTGAATGATCTTGAAGTTTGTAAACCTACTTTGTGAAGATTCCCACATATTTCCTTGGATTCTGTGACACGTATTCACTATGCCCTGTAAGTAGGCACTAATATGTCACATATTTCACATAGCCTGCCTTCTGAACTACAGAGGATGTTGAGGAGGAGTTTTAGGAGCCAGTCAGTACATGAAATGCTCCTCGATGTAATCAAGGCAAGATGGGATTTTTAGGCCTTAGAAACAAAGTAAAACAGCAGAGAAGGGGCTGCAAAGCATATAGGGCAGTGATGGCGAACCTTGGCACCCCAGATGTTTTGGAACTACATTTCCCATGATGCTCATGCACTCTGCAGTGCAGTGGAGCATCATGGGAAATGTAGTTCCAAAACATCTGGGGTGCCAAGGTTCCCAATCACTGATATAGGGCATCCAGGAAGTTCTTGAAAAATATGGAGAGCAGACAGGCAGCAATTACAACACAGATTTTTCAAGTAAGCGTATATTGTATAGTCAATTATAACTATTGTTTTTATTGCCATCACAATGCTGAAGTTCTAAAATGAAAATGTATGATGAGACCATACATTTCCTTTATTCAGTTATATAAAGAAAAAATTTGCACATTAAAAAAAAAGAAGGCCTCACACAAGCAAATAAAAACAGCTGAAAGGTCCCATTTTACACCTTTGCTACAGATAACTGGTGTGCATTGTCCAGCATCCACTTTCTTCATTTATTCTTTGTTGTTGGCATAAATATTTTTCAGTCAGTATAATATGACCTGAACCAATGCAGCCTAATGTTTCCATTATCAAGCATACCCCCAGCTGGGTTCAGTCAAAAATAAAATCTTCTCAACGAGTAAAAAGGCCAGAGGAAAAAACACATGCACACAGAGTCTGGTAAACAAGAATACATCCTGCAAGAGAGATACCAAGTTAAAAGCTGAATCCACCTCTCTGATCAGGTTTTAGGTTACACCGATATTTAAGAAAGCTGCAAAACTTCCAGTTTCCTCCAGATATGAATCATGGTCTGATGACCCCACATTTAAAAGGTCCAATGCTGGCAATAACACAATAGCTCTGAACTCCAAAATAATGGTAATTGGAAGATCTTTTCCAAATCAAGTAGAAGGCCTCCACTTCCGCCTGACAGGCTAGCATTTGTTTTGAAAACCCTTCAGACCAATCAGAAGGAAGGATTTTCCGTTTACAGCTCCGAATGCGTGAGCCATCAAGCAAAAAGGAAGTTCCTGGTTTTGGAGGTCCAGTTTAGAATTCAGCGAGCCAGAGACTGAGCAGTTAGGAATGATATTGGGCATTAGGGACAGCTTCAAAAAAGGAGGCATTGTCAAGCCCAGATACCTTATGGAAAAAACAGGTTTAGCTGGCTCCTGACTGAGCAAGGAAGAGTCTGAAGTTTGTCATGAAGATACTTAGATCATGACAACTTAGACATGGTCCTACCCAGGAGCATGCGCAAATACTCCAAAATGACAACTTCTGGAGAGTTGGTATCTACTCAAACCTCTGAAGGATCTGCACAGTCTGTCAGACATTTATTGATAGAACATGCACATACTGTCCTCTCAGAAGGTGGTCATCCATATATCACACAAAGTGGATGCTCCAAAATCAAAGCAGAGCAAGAATCAGGGCTGACAGCTTGGTGAAAGGTACAGTGGACATGCCAAATAGAGCCACAAAACTGGTAAATGTACGTGCACACACAGAGAATTGCCGTTAGCACTGATGTGATAGAAAGACAGGGGATGTGCAAGTTACACATCCTTTATGTGCAGAGAGCCAACAAAATCGCCCTGGTAGAGGGAAGTACTGACTGACTGTGGATTCCATACAGAATGTCTTAAAAAGGAGAGATACAGCCAAAGGTTGTTTGGCTGTACTTCTCCTGTGCTTTTCAGGAGTGAAGAACGAACTGCACTCCTGTGACCCGTTTTCAGCAGACAGTTGTCTGCTGACATTTCAGAGCCAGTCCAGGCAAGATCCTGACACCATATGGTCGGGATCCACCCATATGCCAGGACCAGCACAGCCTCTCAGTGAGCCGCTGTGAGCGTGAGCCTGCCGCTCCCATCCCCACGACAGCACTCCAGTTAATGCGTGGGGTGGGCGGAGCAGAAATCATGTGACCGACAGTCACCGGCTCTCAGCTCAGGGAGCTCTGAGAACCAAGCGATCGGCTCTCAGTGTTAGAGCCGGCAGGGGACACATGCAGCATTGGATTGACGCTGCATTCATCTAGACAAGTAGGATTGAAAAAACAAAACAAAAAAACAATTACTGTATATACGCGAGGATAAGCTGAGGCACCCAATTTTACCACAAAAAAATGGGAAAACGTATTAACTTAAAAATAAACCTAGGGTGTCCATCTGCATGCCTCACTGTGCCCATGACAAGACTTAAGTTTAACTTGGGAGTCTATGGAAGGGGTGCCCGACTTTTGAAAAATCGGTGCTCCCAAGCCATAGGTCCCCCCCCGGAGAACAAACTTTGCATACTTGTAGAGAAAGAGTGGGGCTATATGTGTGCCAATTGGGGTCCAGGGGACCTACGGCCAGCACCGGGTCCCCAAAGTCTGGGAGATTAGGCACAAAAAGGTGACTCGAGTATTAGCCAAAGGGGGCATTTTCAGCACACAAAAAAAGGGCTGAAAAACTCAGCTTATACTCGAGTATATACAGTATATGTGATTTTCATACTTTTTTTTAAACTCAGATTGCCAATTTCCTTATGGGAACAGTGAACAGGTTGTAATAAAAGCCCCGAAACCTTCTTCCCTGGGAGCATGGTTATAACCCCTTGGGAAAAAAGCTGCTCAAAAGCCACATGTAGGTTTGCAAATCTCAGAAGAGGCATTGGCAGATGTGATTACATGACGTAGTGTAGAAACTCTGGTTTGTATTCTCTGGAGATAATGTTCCAGACACCAACGCCAGCAATGCCCTTGGACAAGATGGCCACAAAGGCCAAGAGACGTCTTTCGTCATGTACCCGGGCTATGCGAGAGTGAACACAGTAACACTGCATCTGCTCTCCCGGAATCATTAGGAACTACAAATCCCATCATGCATTGGGACGTTAGTTCCTGTGTGAAGTTACTTGGGCGGTCTGTGGGCAGAGTGAAGAGGACTTGTATTATCCACCATCACTTTCCCCAATACCAGCATACCACTGAATCCAGCTATAAACAGTGAGAAGACTTGGATGACAGGATGAGGTAAAAGCAGCACCAATAAGCAAGGCAAAGATTAGACGGAAAATGGAAGTCGTACGTGGAAGACCAGGAAAATCTGGACGGCTGCACTCCAAGAATACACTTTATGTGGTATAAACATTAAAAACTAAAATATGGAACTAACAGTGGGGGACAAACCGGTAGATGCGTTTCGCTTAATCATTACCCAGTGGACCCGAGTAACACCAATTTTAACGTTTAGGACAGCTGTCTTTCAGCACAAAAAATGGCATTTGTTACTCAGATCCACTGGGTAAGCATTAAGTGCCAACTCCAGTGCGAAATGAGTCTACCTGCTTGTCCCCTACTGTGCTTGTTCCATCTGTTTTTTGGTTTTAATGTTTCGACCAAATAAAGTGAAGCGTTGGAGTGCAGCAGTCTGAATTTTCCATGTCTTCTATTGTGCAGCACGTCAGCTGGGCTTTCACCTGACTTGAGAAATCCACCAGACCCACATGTGCCTACCAAACTTGTAAAGATACAATTCTGCACATGTGCCTGGGAGCAGACAAATGCCATATATTTTTTTTTTTATTAACTACTAAAATTCTTAAAACACAGGTATCAAATCCAGAAATATAAAAAAGGCAAGTACCTTTCCGCCTATCAAAGGAAGAACATGCATTTTTCCAGCCTGGCTATCTTTTACCGATGACACAATCAGACAAGTCCCACACAAGATCACTTGCCGCCTCATCCATCTGTTTACAGGTAACTGCATCTTTCCTTTTCGAACATTGTACATCCCAGAAAGCTGAGTCCGATCTGAAGTGCCAGTTCCATTAGGCTTTCCTGAAATTGAATGGAAATGAGTCAGTAGGTTTGTTACCAATGCAGCTAGTCATTTTAGTTGTAATACAGTCCATACATTTTATTAAAAAGAGCAAATGCTAAAAGAAAAAAAAAAAAAATTGCATGGTCTGAAGTGGTTTCCCCTCCTCATACAACTACTTGCCTGGATGTTATTCTACACGATTGACTTCAGAAGGGTCCTTATCCTTGAGGTTAAAAGCTACAGATCAGCATTTTAAGAAGAAGTGGTCAGTAACGCCAAGGTTTATGAGCTACAAATCGTTGCTGTTGAACTATAAACATACACAAGTGAAATAAAAGTAAAATGCCCATAGGCTTTTGAAGTCACTTCCCCATTCTGGCATGGGGCAGCTCCACCTTATTTTTGGGGGAGGTACGATTAGACAAGTTGGAGAAACCATATAGATTTTTTTCTAGTAATAAGCTGGCGTTTAAATCTATCGATTTGCTGTTTTTGTTCTATAAAATGGATACATTTTATTTATTTTTGTAACCACATTATGATACTGGCCGATAAATCGATTATGAAATGTAATCCATCACTACCGTCATAATCGATTAGTTATTTCGGCCCTATAAAAAGCCCACAGCCATTTATCCAAAATGTGACTGCCCCTCTGCAAGGTCAACCCCATTCCCCACTCAAGTGTCTGTGCTTATTTCTAAATCAGGATCATGTCTTACAAGAGCCTGGGAACAGAGATGGGCATGTACTATTCTGGATGGGATGGAGGGGCACAGAGCTAGGTATATACCATTATAGAGGAGGAGGTCACAGAGCTGTGCATGTACCATTCTGGGGAAGGAGGACGGCACACTGCTAGATAATACTATAGAAAGGACATGGGGGGGCACAGGGTTTGGGTATGGGTTATTCTGGACGGGGTAGAGAGCCAAGAATGTACAAATATTAAAGAGGGGGCACAGTGCGGTGCATTACCTTTATGGGGAAGGGGGGTTGGGGGGCTGCGTATGTACTACTATAGGGAAAGAGGGAGGCTGGGTATGTACTAAAACTGCACTATTATGGAAAACATTTGAAATACATTTTTTTCTTTTGCTTATGAGTAAAGATCACAATTTCCTCACGATTCTTGGCTTAATATCTTTCACATTATACAAAAAAAAAAAGTGGGCTAACTTTACGGTTTATTATTTTTTTATTCATTGAAGTATATTTTTTCCCCAAAAAATGTAAAGACCATTGTGCAAAGACATCGTGACAAAATATGACCAGTATTTTTTAGGGTCTCAGATATATATATCTATATATATATATAGCCCCCAAGTAATTTTCTAGAAGAAAATATGGATATTAACTTAAAAGCAACAAGTGTCAGAAATAGGCTTGGTCTTTATGTGGTTAAACTGACCTCAATTACATAAACGGAAGTTCATCCCTTTGATCTGAAAGAAATAAAATGTTATAAGGTCTCCCAGCTGGTGTTTGAGTGAGCAGAGAACTCTGCACTTTTTTTACATGAATAAGTCGTGGAAATGCGGATTAAAGGAGTTGTAAAGGAAAAAAAAAAAAGTGCAGAGTTCTCTGCTCACTCAAACACCAGCCAGCAAATGTTATTCAACATTGCTCTGCACTGGGAGACCTTATAACATTTTATTTCTTTCAGATCAAAAAGATGAACTTCCGTTCAATCTATGCATTAACCACTTCAATACAGTGCACTTAAACCCCCTTCTTACCCAGACCAATTTTCAGCTTTCGGTGCTCTCACACTTTGAATGACAATTACTCAGTCATGCAACACTGTACCCAAATAAAAATGGCGTCCTTTTTTTCACACAAATAGAGCTTTCTTTTGGTGGTATTTAATCACTCGTGGGTTTTTTATTTTTTGCGCTATAAATAAAAAAATTGCATTTTTCTTTGTTTCTGTCATAAAATTTAGCAAATTAGTATTTTTTCTTCATAAACGGGTGACGGGGCAGGTCACTGGTGGGTGACGGGGCAGGTCACTGGTGGGTGACGGGGCAGGTCACTGGTGGGTGACGGGGCAGGTCACTGGTGGGTGACGGGGCAGGTCACTGGTGGGTGACGGGGCAGGTCACTGGTGGGTGACGGGGCAGGTCACTGGTGGGTGACGGTGACAGGGCAGGTCACTGGTGGGTGACGGTGACAGGGCAGGTCACTGGTGGGTGACGGTGACAGGGCAGGTCACTGGTGGGTGACGGTGACAGGGCAGGTCACTGGTGGGTGACGGTGACAGGGCAGGTCACTGGTGGGTGACGGTGACAGGGCAGGTCACTGGTGGGTGACGGTGACAGGGCAGGTCACTGGTGGGTGACGGTGACAGGGCAGGTCACTGGTGGGTGACGGTTGCACCGCTGATGGCAGTCTATTTATGTGACAGGTGCACTTTATGGGTGACTGTTGGGTGACTGGTGACAATTGGGGGGGGGGGGGGCAAAGGGACAGATGTGGTGCTTGTGCAGAAACTACAGTAACACAGAACTGTAACTCACTGCTTCTAGCTCTTATCTCCTCACACTGGAAACGATGTGTGAGGGGAGAAGAGCTGGTAACAGTTACAGCTTTTTGTTTACACTAGTGATCAGAGCTGATCACGTAGTACACAGCCCTGACCAATGGCTGTGTACCATAGTCGGTGACGAGCAGTGTTCCCGGGAACACGCTGCCACCGACGAACACGCGCCGTGCACTTTGGGGGTGTTGCCATGCGTGATCAGCCGTGACTTCATCATGGCCGATCAGGTGGTTAACAGCGCATCCGCGCAGCTATTCACCCCTGTCAGTAACGAGCGGTGTCTCCTTGACACGCCGCTACCGTCAGTATAGGGATGCGCCCACGCGATTGCACACATTCCCTAATCAAATGACTACATGAAAAAACTTTTGGTAAAAACATTATAGGTATAACTCAAGAATAAAAAACCTGAATTTAGCTCAACCATCTCCACACAAGACCAAAAACTCACAGCCCACCGTACATCTCAAATCGGCCAAACGTTTAAATTGTATGAGAGAGTTCTAGAAAGCTCCATGTAAAAACACACATATGACAAAACACTTACATGACCTCTATGGTGGAATTTTAAAACCATAAGTGCCATTATGTTGTATGCATTATATACAATGTCCTCTATGTAAGCACTAAGCTACTTGGAGCAAGAAACATTGAGGGGCAGATCCAGTCTAGTCTTGGGAGGGGCACTGCCAGAAAAGAAGGTGTCGCCTACGGAACTGAATTTAAAGTACAATACAGTGTACAGAGATCAGTAGTATGTAGGGCACTGTAAAGAGGTCAAATCAGATGCAGGGCAGTGTACAGAGGTCAGTCAGATGTAGGGCAGTGTACGGGGAACAGCAAGGCAGGTGACAGAGAGGAGAGAGGATAAGGGGCAAGTAGGGTGGAAAACAGGGGCAACAGGACAGTGCACCGAGGCCAGTAGAATGTAGGACAGTGCACAGAGGCCAGTAGAATGTAGGACAGTGCACAGAGGCCAGTAGAATGTAGGACAGTGCACAGAGGCCAGTAGAATGTAGGACAGTGCACAGAGGCCAGTAGAATGTAGGACAGTGCACAGAGGCCAGTAGAATGTAGGACAGTGCACAGAGGCCAGTAGAATGTAGGACAGTGGGGCGTGACCAACTTCCGGTATGTGAGGACGCTTCTTCTCAGAGCTCCGGCCGTATTACTATCCTTCATTATCCTGATGGTCCCTGGACTTGAACTTTTTTGCACCAAACTATTACCTATCGATTGGGGAACTCTCTGTGAGCCTGACTATGGTAAAATACGGTCCCAGCGGGTTCCCCACGCCCGTGGAGAAGCTAGCTCAGTATGCACACGAGGACTCCCAAGATGGCGCCCGGCGGTCACGAAGGGCTTCTTCTGTTCCCCGAGCTCGCAGAGGCGCTGAGGGGGAGGACGACTGGCCAGATCCGACAGCTTCTCTGGCATCTCCCCTGCCCTCTCCCCGGTCGGACGACGGGGAGGGAGGCTCCGGCGCAGGCACAAAGGAACCGACGCTGCTACAGATAATGGACACCATTAAAGGCTGTCACGCGGCCTTAACGACGCAGATCGAATCCATCCGGGTTGATTTCGCCATCCTTAAAGATGATGTGCAGAAGGTCAGGCAGAGGGTCACGCAGACTGAACAGCGCATCAGCGCGGTGGAAGATGACATTAACCCCATCATGGTGCAGGTGAGGGATATGGCGGCGGACCACAAGGCCCAGGAAGCCAAGCTGGGAGACATCGAGGACAGGCTCAGAAGGAACAATCTGAGGTTCCTGGGGTTCCCAGAGGGGTCGGAGGGGAAGGACCCGGGGGGATTCCTGCTGGCATGGCTAAAGCAGGCTTTTGGCGAGGAGGATTTCTCTCACCTGTTTGCCATTGAGAGGGCGCACAGGGTCCCCTTGCGTGCACCCCCACCGGGCAGGTTTCCTAGACCCATGCTGGCCCGTTTCCTGTATTTCAGAGATAAGGAGACTATCCTGCATAAGGCCCGCACTATGCCAGATTTGCTCTACAATAACAACCGCATCTCGATTTTCCCGGATTTCTCGGCGGCCACACAGAAGCAGAGAGCAGCTTTCCAGAGTGTCAAGCAGCGCCTGAGAGAGCGCAGCCTTCCTTACAGCATGCTATATCCAGCGAAACTTCGGGTGGTGTACAAGGGACAGACGCAGTTTTTTATGTCACCCAAGGAAGCGAACCGCTGGCTGGAATCGCTGGGTCATGGGTAAGATCTACACACTTCCTTTCCATTGCTTGTGCCTCAGGAGGATCTGGAGGGGACCCCCCGGAAGACTCTACTCGCATTACCTTGCGATTCATGTACCCGAGTCAACTCAGTGTTAATTTTCTCAGACTGCTTCTCTCCAATCGGGACAGATCCTGATCAGTTCAAGTTGTGACAGGACGCTATGCAGGGCCCTGATCCTTATGCGGCCTGGTCTTGGCTCTTTGTGAACTCACATTTTTACCCCTAAAATCTTCCTGCCCGGCCGGTGCAGGGAGCATACCCCCATTTAGGGAAGACTTTTGTAATTGGATGTTAGGGGGCGAAGCCTGTGGGATGTTAGGGGCTACAGGCAGGGAGGGGGGTGGGGAAGTTAGGACCCACTGTTTGGGATCCGTCTCAGTTCTGTTATTCTGTGTGTTCTTTTTTGTTGTTCTTTTTTTTTTCTATTTTAATGCTGACCGTTATTTCCACTGCTCCAGACCTCCAAGGATAGGGGACATCGGTGTGTATGTTTATGCTGTGTTACACCCGAATGCAGGCACCTCTGATTCTAGTAACTGTATGCCCTGATGCCCTCTTGCCCATGCCTACGTGGTTGTTTGTAATGTGTATTTGCCTAGGGGACCCTTGGCTATCAAGCGGCTTCGGCCCTTCTAACACTTGTGCCCACATGACTTATAGCTCTCATGATGCAGACCCTTGATTTGCTGTCCTGGAATATGCGAGGGCTTAACTCTAAGATTAAAAGAGCCTTAGTCTTTAAATATATCCTGAAACGCAAGCCCCATATCATTTTTCTCCAGGAGACACATCTGGTAGGCTCTAGGACCCTGGCGCTCCATAAAGCTTTTGTTAGTAGGGCATTTCATTCTACGTACTCCACGTACGCCAGGGGGGTGTCAATTCTTATATCTAGGTCCTTACTATTTACAACAAAAACAGTGAAGCTGGACCCCTTGGGCAGGTTCATTATTCTGGTACTGGTCATTAATAGCCTACCATACACTTTTGTGGCGACCTATGTCCCGCCGCCATTCACGGTTGGGATGTGGGAAGAGATGTTGAAAGGAGTGATTCAGGTGGTGGAGGGACCTGTTATACTGGCTGGAGACCTGAATGCAGTGCTGTCCCCAGAAAGGGACCGGTTTGGTATGGCACCTATTAGCGGGTCCCCGTTGGAGGCTTGTATACAACAGTATGATCTGGTGGAAGCTTGGAGGTGGAAACACCCAGACACCAGGGCATACTCCTGTTATTCTTCCACATTTAACACATTATCTAGGCTGGACATGTGTTTTGTGTCTAGTGCTCTCCTTCCGAGGGTGGTGAATGTACAATATTTACCCAAGGCTATCTCAGATCACTCCCCTCTGCTTGTCTCCATTGATTTGGCGAAACCCAGAGGATGTACCCTGTGGAAGCTGAGCCCACTGTGGCTAAAGGAGGAGTGTTTTGAACGGTCTACTGACAGGTCTATTAGTAACTACTGGCTGGAAAACAGAGGTGAGGTACCGACAGGGACTACCTGGGACGCATTCAAGGCCACGCTTAGAGGGGTGGTCAGGGCGGAAGTTAAGCAGGTCCAATCGGATAGGGACTGGAAGGTCAGGGAGTCGGAACGGATTGCCACGGATGCTGAGGTTGATTATATCAGGGACCCCAATCATGTCACCCATAAGATGTGGAGAGAGAGTGTGCGGCAGTTGGACCTGGTGCTTGTTGAAAAAACACAGAAAAAATTACTATATCAAGCCCAGCGTATTTTTGAATTTGGTGATAAGAATAGTAGGTTGTTGGCTTATTTAGCTCACTCACATCAGGCGCCTACCTCTATCCCTCGCATATATGATGCCCAAATGCACCTCTGTCTGTCACAAACGGATATAGCCCAGGCCTTTGTAGAGTTTTACTCTGATTTGTATACCTCAAGGGTTAATTACGAAGAGGAGGCGGTTCGGGACTACCTGGCCCCCATACCCCTCCGGGAGATGCCAGGAGGGGGGGCAGAGGAGTTAGACCTTCCTCTTACAACAGAGGAGGTGGTATCAGCAATAAGGTCCCTTACTCCCAATAAGACCCCGGGTATGGATGGGTTCCCGGTTGAATGGTACGCCACTTATGAGGAAAGCTTGGCTCCCCAATTGCTCAAAATGTATATGATGCTTACAGGGGGGGGGGGGGGGGGGAGGCTCCCTGAACCTTTGAGGGAAGCACTGATAGTACTGATCCCCAAGCCGCACAAGGACCATGATCTCTGCGAATCGTATAGGCCAATATCCCTAATTAACGTGGATACCAAAATTTTGGCTAAATTGCTTGCCAAACGCCTAAACAAAGTGATTTCCTCAATTATTCATCCAGACCAAATGGGGTTTATACCCGAAAGATCGACGGCTATAAATTTGCGGCGTTTATTTACTATCCTGCAATCCAAGGGGCCCACTCCGGATACTCGGATGGTCCTCTCCTTTGATACGCATAAAGCGTTTGATTCTATTGAATGGCCTTATCTTCTGGCGGTCCTTGGGCGGCTGGGGTTCGGCCCCAGATTCGTACGGTGGGTTCAGATACTGTATGCTGAGCCTTGCGCACGAATTAGAGTCAACAACACCATTACGGATTCCTTTCGGATAGCACGGGGCACGCGACAGGGGTGCCCGTTGTCACCCCTCTTGTTTTCCCTAGCCATAGAGCCACTAGCGGCCCTGTTAAGGGCTGATGGCACTGTTAGGGGATGCATGGTCAATGATCTGGAGGAAAAGACATCCCTATACGCTGATGACATGCTCCTGTATTTGGAAGAGGCAGGGGGCTCACTGACCTCGGCCTTGGACACAATTGCCACATTCGGCAACTTCTCGGGATTCAAAGTCATGTGGAATAAATCCATTATTTTCCCTTTCGATTCTACCTATACCCTGAGTTTGCCCCCGGGGGTCCCCCTGAAGGTGGTCTCTAGATTCCGATACTTGGGGGTTGAAGTTCAACTGCCAATCAGTACCTATGTGGTCAACAACTTAACTCCTATGAAGGTCAGATTACGGGACAGTCTCCAGACATGGGCAAAACTACCACTAGGACTTCTTGGTAGGATTAATATATTCAAAATGGTTTATTTGCCCAGGTTTTTGTACTTGCTGTGGCACGCACCGGTCTATGTCCCTAAGAGTTGGTTCGCGAGCATCAATACACTGCTTTCGGCATTTCTCTGGGGACCTAGACCTGCTAGGGTATCCCTGGACACACTCCATCTACCAGTCAGGTTGGGAGGTTTAGCACTACCGAACCTGTGGTGTTATTATCTGGCAGCCCAATTAACACATGTGCACTGGTGGGGCTTTCCAAATCTGAACATTGCATCGGTAGCAACCCAGGCAGCTCAGATGGGATCTTATGAAGGACTGCTTAATGTCCTGTATAGGAATGGACCTTACCCTGACCAGGCAGCATGACTGCTGAAACTGTCCTATAAGATATTCCATATCTGTAATGCCAGGGGGGGAGGGTCCAGACTAATAAACTCCCCCAACACCCCACTGTGGCACAACCCCCAGTTGCACGAAATTGTGAAAGTCCCGGAGGGATCATGCTGGGCGGCTTATGGGCTCAGGTACGCCCGTCAATTGTTCAAGGACGGGATATTTAAGACCTTTTTGGACTTCCAGAGTGAGTTTGGAGTTCCCAATAAGTTTTTCTTTCGTTACCTCCAGCTGCGCCATGCAGTGACGGCCCAGTATGGTGCGGGAGTGGTGGCGCTCTCCCCTTCCAATATGGAGGTAGTAATTACTGATGGCGATCACTCAAAACTGATATCTAGATATTACTTCATGATATTGTCGTCCTCCTCCCCCAGAATGGAGAAGGTGGCGATGCAGTGGCGGACTGACATACCGTCTCTGTCGGAAGAAACTTGGTCGGAGGCTTTAGACACGTTAGTACCATCGGTGATTTCAGCTAGGGAAAAACTGACTCAATTTAATTTCTTGCACAGAATATACTATACTCCCTTGAGATTACATAGAATGGGCAGAGGGAACTCGGCAGAATGCCCTCGCTGCTACGCTGTTGAAGCTAACTTTTTCCATATGGTATGGCAGTGTCCCCGGGTGGAGGGCTTTTGGAGAGAGATTTTGACATTTCTTGAAAACACGCTGGACCTCCCAAATATATACTCCCCAGCCAGATGCCTATTGGGAGATCTGGAGGAGGGAGATCTGGAGGAGGAAGATATATCCAATTCACAGAAAACACTACTTAGGATGCTGTTCTGTTATGCTAAAAAGGCCTTGGCTCTCAAATGGCGGAATCCATCGCCCCCGACTCTACAGGGTTGGTTGAAGTTGGTGAATAATGCTTTACCGCTGTACAAACTGACCTATATAGCTAGAGGATGTCCTAATAAATTTGAGAGGGTGTGGGCGGAGTGGCTGGAGAAGGTGTCGGGTGAGGTGGCGGTGTGATGGGAGCAATGTGTAATGAGAGGAATGGGTTTTACTGGTTGATATGTTGGGTGGTGGTTAGCTTTCGGGTATTGAACCATGGTGAATGTAAATGGAGGATCTGGAGGCTGTTTCAATATGACTGTTTCTTGTTATTTGAATATGTTCATGTGATTGGTTGTACGTACTGTGACTGTTTCATACTGATCTTAACTGCTAATATAGCTTGGTTATAGTGTATACTAATGTGTACTGTACTACTCCTTTGTGTAATGTTGCTGATATGTACAATAAAATTCACCCTTTTAAAAAAAAAAAGAATGTAGGACAGTGCACAGAGGCCATTAGAATGTAGGACAGTGTACAGAGGCCATTCGCATGTAGGACAGTGTACAAAAGCCATTAGAATGTAGGACAGTGCACAGAGGCCATTCGCATGTAGGACAGTGTACAAAAGCCATTAGAATGTAGGACAGTGTACAGAGGTCATTAGAATGTAGGACAGGAATTAGTAGAGCAAAAAAAAAAAAAACATGTCTGCTTGGGGGGGGGGGGGGGGGATCTCAGAACATGCATTTCCTAAAAACACCCAGTGAGAAAGCTGTCCCAACCCAGTAGCCCTTCATATGTAAAGCTGAAATCTAGCACTTTGCTAGTCAAAAAAATAAAACCAACTGTCTCCAAACTTTTTTTTATCTGGCTCCAAAGCAAATTTGTCAAGCCCTGCGGTATGGTATGCCATCTCTACAGCCCAGATCATCAGTACTGTAGTATTTAGAGGTAAACAAATCTAAATGCGCACACGATCCTCATTTTTGATAACGCAAATTATCTGACACTTCTCTGTACACAAAGCACAATTCAGCTGCTTGTTCATCTGCAGCGAGGGCAAGGGAATCATAGTACAAAGGGTGTTGTTTTTGACTAGCAAACTTACTCAAGCATACTCTAACAAGCTATTCAAGAGTTCAATACTACATGTCCAAATGGATTAGTTAAGTTAGCACAAGAGCCCAGATTTCTGCAAAGGGGACTTCTATCCACTGTGCTTCATTAGCCTGAGATCAGACAAAAACAAGCCACTTCAAAACAGGGCACAAAACAAGGTGGGGGTCATTATCTCTCATAGTTGCCTAAATGTAAAAGTTCACATAGGCACAATAGCAGTGACCAATATGCTGTGGTAGAATTGCAAAATAAAAAATAAAAGTAAAAAACTTTCCATGGGTCCTTCTTTCAAAAAACAGCCATTTGCTAATTTTTATTCCTTCCAACCACCTCCAACTAAAGATTTTCACAGCTCTTAGGTGCCGATCTTAAATACAACACAATTACACTAGTTTATTACTAAAAGCCCATCTCAGGGTTTACGTTTTATATGTCAAAAGGCTCTCCAGGTAGTACATTTGGAGAAGTGGAGTCTGGTTGGGCTACAAAGGGAGAGAAAAAAAAAAGTGGGTAGAGGCGAGAAAACATGGGAGGGATCACAATCATAGGATTGAAAACCGGAGTTGGTACTTACTGGTAACTCCTTTTCCAGCAGTCTTCCAGGACAGCCCTTGAGAGATTGAGTCCCTCCCATCGCCACAGCTCAAAAGACGATCCCTCAGGTCCCAGGTCAGTCATTTACCTTTGCTTCCTCCGTAACGATGCTGAGAGCTTCAGCATGGGTACTTGCGAATGCAAGAGGGGTCCCTGTGACAGGAGACCTTGTCTGCAGGGCAGCCTCAGAGGAGGTTGGCCTGTCAACTTCAGTAAAGTTGTGAACCAAGGCCTCTTGAGCCTAAATGGTGCCACTAGGATTAGACATGTTTTTTTCTGCTAGAACTCTTAGAATGAGGTGAAGCGGTGGAAAAGCATAGGCCAAGTTGAAGGTCCAGGGGCTCTGTAAGGCATCTACCGCTAAGGGCCGATCTCCTGTACATAGCGAGCAGAAACTGGGAACTTTTGCATTCTCTTTGTTTGCAAAGAAGTCTACTTCTGGATACCCCCAGCGAGCCGTTATGAGGTTGAAAACTTCCAGATGCAGTGACCATTCTTAATTCAAAACTAGTTGTCGACTCAAGAAATATGTAGTGCTGTTCTGTTCCCCCTTCAAGTGTATTGCAGAGATGGATTCTAGATTGGATTCTGCCAACTGAAATGTGTTTGGCAACCAACATTAGACGAGGACTTCTGGCCCTTCCCTGCTTGCTTATACAAGCTACAGCCATCATATTGTCTGAGCGGACCTGTAGGTGGTGACCTTGTAGAGCAGGAATAAGCAATTAGTGGACCTTCAGCTGTTGCAAAACTACAAGTCCCATCATGCCTCTGTCTCTGGGTGTCATGCTTATGGCTGTCAGAGTCTTGCTATGCCTCATGGGACATGTAGTTCTGCAACAGCTGGAGGTCTACTAATTGCATATCCCTGTTGTAGAGTATCCTTAAAAGCTAGCAGGGCTCCGAGGATAGCCATTAGCTCCTCCCAATTGGAAGAGAACTTTTTCTCCTCTGGTGTCCATGTGCCCAGGGCACAACATGAGTTGGGCTCTCAAACTGCTTGCATCTGTGGTCAGTGTGGATGTGATAGGGAGGACCCAGAGTACCACTTTGTCAAGGTTTTTCGTGTCCTTCCACCACCAGGGAACATTTTACTTTGGTGGGGATCGATACGTATTCTTCCAGATCTTTGTCTTTTAAAATAATTCGTAAAGAAAGCTTTCTTATACGGCTCAGCCCATTCTTTGCGGACAATATCAGAGAGTACACCATGTATAGGGAATACTCTAGGGCCTTTTTACCCAGGGCTTCATACATTGTTATGCCTGGATAATTGAGCTTCTTTCCCCTAAATTTCCAGTATATAATAGCGCTCAACAGCTTGTCTACTTCCTCAAGTGACAGCTTGTATTTTGGGACTTTGTTAGCTGCGGTCTGATCTTCACCCTGGTCTGAGTCATAAGATTGAGGCCTAACACGGGACTATGCTCCCTGATTCTACAGGGCTCCCCAGAGCTGGGTATTGTAGGACTTGAAGGGGATGTCGCAGCTGCACTACTGGTGGAAGCAGACGTGTTTACATCTGTGATTAAGTCCCTGAGAGATTTAAAGGTTGACGCCATCTCATCTTTAAATGAGCTAAGGAATTTGGCCAAGTAGGAGCCAAGGAGAGTCTGCCTCCAATTTTAATAAGCCTGCAATACACTGCCTGCATAAAGCTTTGTTAGAGCCTGAGGATAACTTGTTTCCACAGTTGGGGCATTTTTTCCTGCCTGACTTGTCCTCCCTTGGAGCCTCCTTAGCCTGAAACAGAAAATAGATTGACTTCAGCATCCAACCTTTTTCCCTCTGAAAAGCACTAAGTGCTAGTCCCAGCATGCACAAAAAAAAAAAAAAACACACAAAACAAAAACACAAAAAACAGTACAGGGCTTTCCCAGCAGCCTACCTGGGGTTGTCTGGGGGCTACATTCACTGGAGTGTCCTGGGGATTCGCCTCCATGGTCACCCCTTGCCGCGCCTTATCCCGACGCTAGTCCGGTATTGCTGGACCATGGTCGGGACTAGTAGGCCCAGTGTGGGCTTTTCCTCTCCTCATTGCGCCCTGGAGACCAGGAACCAGAAGTCTCGACGCGTAGTGATGACGTGGTTCCGCCAAAAATGACACGAACAGCGTCTCCGGCTCCCACTGCGCTGTAAGGAGCTGAAATGGAAGGATCCACTATACAGTTCCTGGGGGGAACCTGGGTTATACTGCCACAACATGGCACTGGAAGGAGGTGGATCGGGTCTGCTCCTGTATTGCTGAATGGTGCCTGTGCCCAAAAGCAAAAAAGGTATGACTTCACATAGAGCCGACGAACAGGACCCAGTCCCCCTGTGCGGTCTCCTTTTAGGCAGCCCTGAGATATGAAGTCCCTCCAGGTTCCTCAGCATCATGTTTCTCCGATGGAGGAAACACGAATGACTGACCAGGGACCTGAGGTACCGCCTTTTGAACTGTGGCAATGCATCAATCCAAACATTCCAGATTTTAAATAAGCTTCAATCGGGAATTTCCTGCTTTAATAAGTCAATTTATAGAGAAGTAGGACAGCATCAAATCGGTGAGTGCCATGCAGACAGAGTGAGTGGGGCAGAGAACTTCCTGTAAGAGGATTTCCCTCCTTGCATAGAAAGGAGCACAACAAACAGGCAGCTTTATATACCCATTTCTATGCCATGAAGTGCACCCAATAGAAGAAGTGTTTCCAGATCTAATCCCAGAGCGGAGTCATCAGTTGTGTTGATACCAACTACAGCAGCCAAAAGGGGCAAATAAGTGGTGTGTTGATTTTAGTATTGCTTAACCACTTGTCCTCTGCCCACCGTCAAATGACGGCGGGCAGAGGACTCCATTATCCTGACATCACGTCATATGACGTGATGTCCTTTTAAAGTCGCAGGCGCGCGCGCACCCGCGATTGCCCAGTAACTGAGCGGGGACGTGGAGCCCTGTATGTAAACACAGAGCTCCACGTCCTGTCAGGGAGAGAGGAGACCGTTGCTGTGTCCCTTGTACATAGGGACACAATCGGTCACCTCCCCCAGTCACCCCCCCTCCCCCTACAGTTAGAACACTCATAGGACACACATTTAACCAGTAATCAATGGTCCCAAATGGTCCCAAAAATGTCAGAAAAGTGTCCGAAGTGTCCGCCATAACGTCGCAGTCCCAGTAAAAAAAAAAAAATAAAAAAAAAAAAAAAAAATCGCAGATAGCCGCCATTCATAGTAAAAAAATAAAAAAAAATGCCATAAACTATCCCCTATTTTGTAAACACTATAAATGTTGCGCAAACCAAGCGATAAACGCTTATTGCATTTTTTTTTTTACCAAAAATATGTAGAAGAATAAGTATCGGCCTAAACTGAGGGGAAAAAATATTTTTTTTATATATTTTTGGGTTATTATAGCAAAAAGTAAAAAATATTGCATTTTTTTTTTAAATTGACGCTCTATTTTTGTTTATAGCGCAAAAAATAAACCGCAGAGGTGATCAAATACCACCAAAACAAAGCTCTATTTGTGGTAAAAAAAAGGACGCCATGTTTGTTTGGGAGCCACGTCGCACGACCGCGCAATTGTCAGTTAAAGCGACGTAGTGCCGGAAGCTTAAATTTTGTCTGGGCAGGAAGGGGGTGTAGGTGCACAGTAGGCAAGTGGTTAAATGCCTATGAAGTGGTGCATCTGTATTAAGTATATAACTTTGTATACTATACCTAATACAACAACACAGACATTGACAAAAACGTACATCTACAGTGGGGAAAATAAGTATTTGAACACCCTGCTATTTTGCAAGTTCTCCCACTTGGAAATCATGGAGGGGTCTGAAATTGTCATCGTAGGTGCATGTCCACTGTGAGACATAATCAAAAAAAAAAAAATCCAGAAATCACAATGTATGATTTTTTTAACTATTTATTTGTATGATACAGCTGCAAATAAGTATTTGAACACCTGAGAAAATCAATGTTAATATTTGGTACAGTAGCCTTTGTTTGCAATTACAGAGGTCAAACGTTTCTTGTAGTTTTTCACCAGGTTTGCACACACTGGAGGAGGGATTTTGGCCCACTCCTCCACACAGATCTTCTCTAGATCAGTCAGGTTTCTGGGCTGTCGCTGAGAAACACAGAGTTTGAGCTCCCTCCAAAGATTCTCTATTGGGTTTAGGTCTGGAGACTGGCTAGGCCACGCCAGAACCTTGATATGCTTCTTACAGAGCCACTCCTTGGTTATCCTGGCTGTGTGCTTCGGGTCATTGTCATGTTGGAAGACCCAGCCTCGACCCATATTCAAAGCTCTAACTGAGGGAAGGAGGTTGTTGCCCAAAATCTCGCAATACATGGCCCCGGTCATCCTCTCCTTAATACAGTGCAGTCGCCCTGTCCCATGTGCAGAAAACACCCCAAAGCATGATGCTACCACCCCCATGCTTCACAGTAGGGATGGTGTTCTTGGGATGGTATTCATCATTCTTCTTCCTCCAAACACGGTTAGTGGAATTATGACCAAAAAGTTCTATTTTGGTCTCATCTGACCACATGACTTTCTCCCATGACTCCTCTGGATCATCCAAATGGTCATTGGCAAACTTAAGACGGGCCTTGACATGTGCTGGTTTAAGCAGGGGAACCTTCCGTGCCATGCATGATTTCAAACCATGACATCTTAGTGTATTACCAACAGTAACCTTGGAAACGGTGGTCCCAGCTCCTCCCGTGTAGTCCTGGGCTGATTTCTCACCTTTCTTAGGATCATTGAGACCCCACGAGGTGAGATTTTGCATGGAGCCCCAGTCCGAGGGAGATTGACAGTCATGTTTAGCTTCTTCCATTTTCTAATGATTGCTCCAACAGTGGACCTTTTTTCACCAAGCTGCTTGGCAATTTCCCCGTAGCCCTTTCCAGCCTTGTGGAGGTGTACAATTTTGTCTCTAGTGTCTTTGGACAGCTCTTTGGTCTTGGCCATGTTAGTAGTTGGATTCTTACTGATTGTATGGGGTGGACAGGTGTCTTTATGCAGCTAATGACCTCAAACAGGTGCATCTAATTTAGGATAATAAATGGAGTGGAAGTGGACATTTTAAAGGCAGACTAACAGGTCTTTGAGGGTCAGAATTCTAGCTGATAGACAGGTGTTCAAATACTTCTTTGCAGCTGTATCATACAAATAGTTAAAAATTCATAAATTGTGATTTCTGGATTTTTTTTTTGATTATGTCTCTCACAGTGGACATGCACCTACAATGACAATTTCAGACCCCTCCATGATTTCCAAGTGGGAGAACTTGCAAAATAGCAGGGTGTTCAAATACTTATTTTCCCCACTGTATATCTTCTGGCCACTTTGTAAACAAAGAAGTCCCCAGGTATTCAATTCATCTATACCAGATCCTAGTCCTAAGTGAGTCTGGTATTGATTTTTTTTTTTAAATGGGGGGGGGGGGGTTCAAGGTCAACATAAGCAAAAGTAAACACATCATAGACCCACTGCACTCTTTCCCACGCAGGGCAAAGTGACCGATTCTGTAAACTCTATAACCCCCAAATAACAAATTTACCTGACCACTCACTGCTCTTTCACAGCCAGCATGAAAGTCAGCTGTGCCCCAGCATATGTTATTTCAGCTTAAAGGAACACTAAAAAGGCAAGAATTTTTGGGGGGTAAAATAACAAACATGTTACACTTACCTCCACTATGCAGCTCGTTTTGCAGAGTGGCCCCGATCCACGTCTTCTGGGGTCCCTCGGGGGCGGTCTCTGCTCCTCCTCGCAAAAGCTTTCCACCTTCATGCGAGTTCCATCGCGCGCCGCGTCATTGGATGTGATTGACAGCAGCGCCAGCCAATGGATGCGCTGCTATCAATCCGTCCACCCTAGCCAATTAACGGCTCCATTTTACAAGCTGTTAAATTAGAAGGCATTAGGTTACTGGAAAAAGGGACCTACTTTTGTTGCCCAATGTCTAATATTCAATTAAAAACAAAAAAAACAAAAAATGATCAGATGAGAAAACCTGTACAAACCAGTATGTGACAATTCAACCCAAGTCTTTTCGGTTTATTATTATGATTCAGGATTTATATAGTGGCAACAGTTCGCGCAGCGCTTAACAAAATGAAGGCAAACATTACAGTTACATTACAATTCGTTACAAGAGGACTCAGAGGGCCCTGTTCGTTAACGCTTACAATCTACTTCCAGGTTTGGGACCATCCAAGGTTGTTTACATCCATGCCTGTCTGATGTGGACAATGATTATTGAGATGGGCTGTAGCAGAGCCCTCAGAGAGAAGAGGATGTTAACCACTTAAGACCCGGACCAATACGCTGGTAAATGACCCAAGGTGTTTTTGCGATTGGGCACTGCGTCGCTTTAACAGACAATTGCGCTGTCGTGCGACGTGGCTCCCAAACAAAATTTGCGTCCTTTTCTTCCCACAAATAGAGCTTTCTTTTGGTGGTATTTGATCACCTCTGCGATTTTTATTTTTTGCGCTATATACAAAAATAGAGCGACATTTTTGAAAAAAAAACACTATTTTTTACTTTTTGTTAAAAAAAAATCAAATAAACTAAATTTTAGTCAAACATTTAGGCCAAAATTTATTAAGCCACATGTCTTTAGTAAAAAAAAAAAAAAAAAAAAAAAATCGCAATAAAAAAAAATAGCTACCTAGCGGGAACAGCGACACTAATACAGCGATCAGAAAAATGATCGCTTAGTGACGCTGGCAATAGGGAGTGAAAGGGTTAACTAGGGCGGTGATCAGGGGGTTAAAACTTTATTAGGGGGGATGGGGGGGCTATCCTGAACCTAACACCAACTGTTTTTTACACTGCCTGTCACACTGACACTAAATGCAGTGATTAGATCACTGTATTCAGTGACACTGTGACAGGGGGGTGGGGGGGGGGGGCGATCACAAGGGGTTAATATGCCTATGTGAGTGTGTGTCAGTGTTGTGTTGGCGCACACTTACTTGTGATGTCTTCTCTCATCAGCAGCGCTGGGAAACAGCGCTGCGATGAGGTGACATCATTTCCTCCTTCCTGTGTAAACACAGGAGGAGGAACTGACAGGATGGGAGCGCGCTCCCATTGGCTGGGAGCGATCGCGGGGGGGCGGGTAAGCGCCAACATCCGCCCGCTGATCCCGGAGCCAGGGGGACCCCCGCACGCCGGAGGGGGTCCTGATGGGACCCCCGAACCGCACTTAGGCGGGGACGTAAATTTACGCCCTTGTGCCTGTACGTGCCATTCTGTGGCCGTATATGTGCGTGCGGGGGTCCTTAAGTGGTTAAAGCAGGGTTCCAACCACAATTAGCATTTTTTAAATGTATGTCTTTTCATCATGCATTTTTATAATATAAATCCAGTCACTTACTATTTTACAATACGCCACCGCTCCGCATAGTTATTCAAAAAAGAGTTTATAAAACTAGGTCCACACGGTTGTCATTTTGCTTGTGGGCATTGTGAAGCCTACAGGCACTTACTTCCTGGAAGTCTTGGATGGGGAGTGATAATTGGGTAGCGCACTGCATCCTGGGAAGTGATGACACACATTTCCGAGGAGCATTAGAGGGAGATGTCAGAATCCTAGGTGAGATTCTAAAATCTTGTTGGACCGCATAGCAACAAGCATGAAAGGAGTCACCGCTTCAGGTGGATCTTGTATGTAATCGAGGAGCTTCTCAGGAGACCAAGGTGCAGGCAATGCACAAGGCAAACATGATTGGTAGGAAAAAATATATATTGGATAGCCGCACTCAAAAAAAATCCAAGAAGGATTGTCTTTTATTGGTAAAAAGTGTACATGCAAAACAGGGCACAGCCACAAAGGAGGATAGCCGACGCGTTTCACACTTTAACAGTGCTTAATCATGGCGGATACGTAATAAAAACAAACTAAAATATATATGGTAGCCTTGTTCGACATGTGATCACCTTCCACCAATGTTGGAGGGCCAATGAAGGGAACACACCTGAATGTAAATTGGTAGCCCAGGGATCACATGTGAACACAAGGAACACAAGTAGACAGAAACAATATAACAATCAAAGAATAGATTGTCAACCAATGCTCACCTCTGTATAGACATTTCTTTTACATGAAAAGTGGCATAGAAACAGGCATTTCCAGATGAGTAAAAAAAAACATTTATTTTTTAGGTCTAACGAGCACAATAATGAAAAAAAATTGGGATGGAAACTCCACTTTAAAAAGGGAGCATGGCTGGGGACTGATAATCTCAAAGATAGCATAGCAGGACTGGATCAACAGTCTGCCCAAAACCAGCAGTGTCAAGGTACCTGAATGAAGAAGTTAGGCACCAAACAGGATTGGTTAGATGTGGGTAAAAAAGAGGGCTTGACAAAAAAAAAAAAAAAAAAAAAAAGGAGGGCTTGACAAAAAAAGTATTTGCTTAGAGCGAGTTTTGTTTTAAGTACTGCCATTTCAAATAAGTGTCCCTTCGCCGGGATACAGTCAAGACTTGCCAACTGTGCCTTACTTTTTTACAGCACTGCTTAAAAACACCAGTATTTTCATTGCAGGTATTGCACTGTAACATTTGATTTTTTTTTTATGTCATTTTAACAACCTTCTAGAATTTCCATTTATATTGCCATTCCATTTTCTAAATGCAGCCTTCATCACACAGCTTAGAGAAAAACGAACAAAGTTATTTTGCAGATTGTTTTACAACATAAGTTGAAGTTTTTCTGGGCGAAATCCCACTTCCAAAAAAATGATAGATATTATAAATCTACATAAAAGAGCCAAGATAGTAGAAGTAGGGTACAATCATTGTGCACCATAGCATGTATTGCAACAAAGCAATAACGTTTTGCGTACAGACCATTTTATAAAGAAATGCCCAAACATGGCTGGTTACAGACATTTTTATACACACATAAATAGTAATGACAATTTATGTTTTGCTGTTTATATGAACACTGTTTCTCAGGAAGAAAGGGTGTGGTCACATGAAACAACTACAACACACTGCAAGTTTAATATTGTAAACAGAGTTCCACCCAAGTAAATGAACTTCAAGCGGATCTCCACCCTAAAGTGAAGATCCGCTGATCGGAACCCTCCCCCCCTCCGGTGTCACAATTGACACCTTTCAGGGGGGAGGGGGGTGCAGATACCTGTCTAAAGACAGGTATCTGCAACCACTTCCGGCCCGCAGTCTCGGGCAAAAGTCGGTTTTTTTGGCGACATCCCGTCGCCCCCCCGTTGTGTGCTGGGAACTCTCGGCTCCCAGCACACAGCGGGAGCCAATCGGCTGCAGCGCTTCACTTCCTGGTTCCCTCACCGTGGATGGAGGGGGGAGCAGCAGTCCTCTGCTGCGGACGCCGCTGGACTCCAGGACAGGTAAGTGTCCTAATATTAAAAGTCAGCAGCTGCAGTATTTGTTGCTGCTGGCTTTTAATATTTTTTTTTACTGAACCATCCGCTTTCAGTGCAGACACAGGAAAGCTCTGAATTCACAGACAGCTTGCAAGTATTACACAAATAAAGCAAAGCTGGTTATAGTGTGGTACTGCATAGACCTAGTCTTCCTAGCATGCTACCAATCTTGGATAAAATCCCAAAAAAACTTAAATACATAAAAGGTCAAAATTGCACTTTAGGCTCAGTTCACACCAGTGTGGTGACTGTAGAGATTTCTGTGAAGTTCCCACACCAAATCGCAGACAGTTCACACTGCAGTGTTTGCACTGAAAACCACTGCAGGTGTCAAAAGGGCATGACACCCCAAAATCAGTTCGCAGAATGCAGCGTGCAATGTGGAATTTGATCGTCTAGGTCTGAACAATGCGATTCGATTCCAGTAGGGACAAAAAAAAAAAGGGGGGGGGGCAGTTTTTGGTGTGGATCCAGTGCGAATTGAGCCATACATTAAGTATGGCTCAACTCACACTGCACTGAATTAGCGTGTCATTTGTACAGTAATTTCATGAGATTATGTACAAATAACCTGCAATGAGGCGAGCCGCAGCAGTGTGAATATATCCTTAGTCAGAAAATTAAGTCCTGATAAATCACTTCAGGATGGCTCCTTTTGCAGGTATAGGTATGTAAAACATTAAAAATAAATGCCAAATGGTTTAAAATCTGGTAATACACTGTTGCTCTTGTTTACAAAGGCAGATCCCCATTCTGCCTTTGTACTAGGCCAGGGGTCTCCAAACTTCCTAAATAAAAGGACCACTTTTCTGTTCAAACCTCAGGGGGCCCGACTGTGGCCAGTGGAAGCAGAAAATGTCCTGGCTTCAATAGGATATGGAATAGTGCCCCAAAGGCCGGATAAAGGCAAGCAGAGGGCCACATCCGGCCCCTGGGCCGCAGTTTGGAGACCTCTGTACTAGGTGATCGTGGGTTGCCAGTAGACAGTCTGCCCAACCCAGGTGGTCAAACATCACCTATTTCCCACTAAACCGGGGAACAGGTATAAGCAGAAGTAAACTCTCAGCATACAAGAGGCTCACCGACATCCAGATGTGATGGACATAAAAAAAAAAAAAAAAAAATATCGAAGCTCTCTGTATGGTAATATACTAGCGCTTTAATAGAATAAAACTGACACGATCCTTTGTATTTTGTTCACATGTAAAACAGCATATACAGCTGCCAATCGGCTAAAGGGGATGGACACCCTCCTCCTCATGTATAAGTTATGTCCTATGGGACCCAGCTGACCTCCCCATTCACTAATGCTAGTAGCATAAGGATTTAAAAAAAAAAAAAAAAATATGTGTTACTAAACAAAAGGATTCTGCATTTACTATATCCTGTCTCCCACCATTCACAGAACATGGAAGTGGAAGTGGAATTATTTTTCTAAATATAAACTGCTAAACAACTTCTCATCAGCAATACACACCAAACTGAGCCTGTACAGCTTGCCCCCAGGGCTGGACTGGGACAGAAATTTGGCCCTGGACTTCATTCAGACTGGCCCACTTTGACAGGTCTCTCCAATGGCGGCCAGACAACCCCCCCCCCCCCCCTGGCCACCCAAGCCCCCTCTCCCCCTTCACTAGCCGTTCTACTTTATTAGAGTAGAACGGCTAGTACTGGTACTCTTATAGGCAGCACCAGTGGGGAAGCTAGACATTATTTCACCCGGGGGAAAATAATCAGTCCGGTGCCCCCCCTAATGGGACAAGATTAGGCAGAAGTGAGAAACTCCCAGGCCATATCTGTTGAGTCAGCTGTCTGTCCCCTCACCCGTGCTCCTTTGTCGTCCCCCTGCTCCTCTGGTCCTCTCCCTGCTTCTTTGTTCTTCCCAGGTGAGTGCTGCGGGGAGGGAGAGACAGGAGCGGAGGGGGGCGGCAGTCCGATATCACTGAAGCCGGCCCACTGAGCCATCGGCCCACCGGGAAACTCCCTGTAGTCCCAATGGCCAGTCCATCCCTGCTTGCCCCCCAAGGCTCTGTTCTATCGGCAGATAGATCGGGGACTGTGGAAGAAGTGAAGGATCAGAAGACTGTATCAGCCTTTTTACACAATGCAGGGGATTAGCCTGTTAGGTTCCACAGTAAGTATAACAAGCATGATTTTCTGCTTATACAGACTGATTTTTACTGTTGTGGGTTTAGTGACACTTTATTGCTAACAGTTTAGTTTCACTTTAAAAATCAATACAACTGAAAAGCAGAATGTAAAAGTCCAAAATCAAAAACTCCTACACATCTCTAGGAATTGGAGAGATCCTTCCTTAAAGGAGTTGTAAAAGGAAAAAATGTTTTGCCTAAAATGAATGTCTGCAAGGTAGACAGACGGAATAGTGTAATGATTCTGTTAAAAAAACTAGTAATTACCCATTCAATTCCTTCATTTATATCACCTCCGGCATTCTAGTTTCTGTTCTCTCATTCACTTCCTGGTTTGCGGCGCTCGTTCATGTAAGAACTACATTTCCCAGTATGCATTGCGGCACGCCCAGTAATTCACACCTCCTTGAAGTCTAACATGTAGAGAGCGTGCTGCCGCACAGATGTAGTTCCCAGGAGGGGGCGAGCAGGTCACTGACCACCGCAGTAAAGCCTCCCTTCACGGTGGTCAGTAACAGACAAGCAGGAAGTGAACAGAGAAGAAATAGAGCAACTTCTGAGCAAAAACGAATGAGGAAGTGAAAAGAGGAATGTCTGCAGGTAAAGGATGCTTATTAGAAAAAAAAAAATTCCTTTACAACCCCTTTAAAGTGCATCTCGAAATCTAGCTCCACTCATCTACCTGCTGCATATAGTAGTCTTACTTGCATGCTCCATTTAATGAAACAAAACAAAATAAAAACAAACACAGGAAAAAAAGGACTGGTTTACCACTGTCACTGCATTTTGCAACATGCAGAAATACACAAAAATCACTGAAACAGGCTCCTGAAAGTAGGAAAAAAATAAAATAAAATAAATAATAATAAAAAAAAAAAACCACACACACACCTTTCCTGGATATGGGCAAGGATGCCATCTGTGCCAGTCCCCTTCTGAAGATGCTAATTTTCTGGCTTGTATAACGATTTGCTGGGCTAAACAAGGTTTGAGTCACTAACCCAAAACATGTATGCATTTATGTCAAGTCAGACATCCTTATCTATGGCCCTTACCTGGAATAAGTACTCAAAGTATTGTGAAAACATGACAGAAGGAAATGAGCATCAGTAGAAGCAATGACCACCCCTACATAATTCCCAGGAATGGTATTCCTAAGCAATTTAAAAGAACTAAAGACATGCAATATGTTTCCTGTGGGACTGGCACATCTCCCAGGAAAATAGTCCAAAATACAGGGTTAAATTCCTGTCAGCAACTTCTACATTTTCTGTGCATCCACTTACAATGGAATGGAAGTAAAAAATGCAGTAATTAAACAGCCACCCCTAGGAAGGAGAACTGTGATGTTACAGCAGAAGTCAAACTTTCTTCATACATAGCAAATTCTAACCCCTATTCAATTTGCTCTATTGCTCTGCAACCACCATTCTAATAAATATGGCACTATCTGGGTAGCATTTCCTATAGGCTGTACTGACTACAGTACAAGGTGACTATTGTATGTTCCCAGCAATCCCTACTTTTAGCCGTCTCTTTACTTTTGAAATGGACAACAGGACAGCAAACGTCATCTGGTTTTATTGCAATGTCAGTTTGTTTTTAAGTGAATGTTTTTAAAGTTTGGTCAGTAATGCATTTTAAATTTCTGCCAAGGAGGGGGGGGGGGGGGTACTACAAAACTGTATACACATGCAGCCAAGTAAACTTTGGGTGGAGGTCAAAGAATATTTTTTTTCCCAAAGTCTACATTTTCCCCAGGATAATACAAGCCAAAAACCTCAGATTATTTTACCAAATGCCTGTGCTAGAAAGCCTTTTTAAATGCCCAATTTTCTAGGTGTCTGAAACAATCTTCATGGATTGTAGGCTGTTGGACTACCCACAAACATTTTTTCATTTAACTAGCAGATTAAACAAAAGAAAATGACTCTATTCCCTCATTCAATGATGGAGAAGACCATACCACTGAGCTATTGTATTCTGACAGCAGGGATACTTTCCCTCGATCAGAATACACTTCGCACCACAGACATTGATCAAGAGAACATTTTCCAACAGGCTGGTTGTACAAAAGTCAATGGATAGATCGACTTGTGCACAACCTGGGTGCCCATACATAGATCGAAATTCAGCCAGTCCCTAAATTGGCTAAATGACGATCCATGGCTTAAAGGAGTTGTAAATTAAAGAAACTTTTTTTTTTGCTGAAATGACTGTTTACAGGGTAGAGAGACATAATAGTTAACGGATTCCTTTTAAAAACGATTAAAAATAGATACAAATCAATCATAATGTGCCTGCAGTTTCTAGTTTCAGTTTTGCATGTTTCCTGCTTCTCTGCTGTACAGAGCCACAGAGCCAATACAGGGCAGTAATGGTTTGGAAAACTAAACGGATTGGTGCTGAGGGGTTTTAGACACACACAGTAATCACACCTCCTTGATTAGTGACCACAGAGAGAAAGCTCCCAGTACTGTGGTGATCAGGAAACAGACAACCAGGAAGTGTGGACATCAGAGAAGAATTACAGCAACTTGAAAGCAAAAAACGAACAATGAGGACATGAAAACTGCACTGCATTAAGGTAAAGGACACTTAACCACTTAAAGCGTATCTCCACCCTAAAGTGAAGTTCCGCTGATCGGAACCCTCCCCCCTCCGGTGTCACATTTGACACCTTTCAGGGGGGAGGGGGTGCAGATGCCTGTCTAAAGGATGGATGGGGGGGGGGGGGAAGCAGCCGAGAGACGAGTGAACGCTCGTCCTCTGCTGCGGACGCCGCTGGACTCCAGGACAGGTAAGTGTCCCAATATTAAAGGTCAGCAGCTGCAGTATTTGTAGCTGCTGGCTTTTAATATTTTTTCTTAAGGGGCCATCCGCTTAAAGGCCCAATCCTGTTTTTCAGATTTGGTGTTTACAAGATTAAAACATTTTTTTTTTGCTAGAAAATTACTTAAAACCCCCAAACATTATATATTTTTTCTAACACCCTAGGGAATAAAATGGCGGTCATTGCAATACTATTTGACACACCGTATTTGCGCAGCGGTCTTACAAGCGCACTTTTTTTGGGAAAAAATAATTTTTTGTATTAAAAAATAAAACGGTAAAGTTAACCCAATTTTTTTATACATTTTGTTACGTCGAGTAAAATGATACCAAACATGTCACGCTTCAAAATTGGGTCCGCTCGTGGAATGGCGTCAAACTTTTACCCTTAAAAATCTCCATAGGCGACGTTTAAAAAATTCTATAGGTTTCATGTTTTGAGCTACAGAGGGGGTCTAGAGCTATAATTATTGCTCTTGTTCCAACAATTGCGGCGATACCTCACTTGTGTGATTTGAACACCATTTTCATATGCAGGCGCTACCCACGTATGCGTTTGCTTCTGTGCTCGTCGGGACGGGGTGCTTTGGAATTATTTTTTTGGTTTTCTTATTTAAAAAAAAAAATTTTGGCGTAAAAATTTATAAATGGATCACTTTTATTTCTATTACAAGGAATGTAAACATCCCTTGTAATAGAAAAAGCATGACAGGTCCTCTTAAATATGAGATCTGGGGTCAAAAAGACCTCAGATCTCATATTTAGACAGATGCAAAAAAAAAAAAAAAACATAAAAAGATTTTGTCATTGAAAAAACAACATTTAGAAAATGTTGCTTTAAGAAGCATGGGCGAAACTGACATTTTGACGTCACTTCCGCCCTGTTATAGGGATGGGTAGGGGCCATCTTGCCCTCACTCATATCCCAGCCGAGCAGGAGAGAGGACCCGATTGCCTCTGCCGCTACCGACTGCTCCCGCAAGCGGCGGAGGGCGCAGGAGAGCGGCGGGAGTGGGGGCCCTATCCCGCCGCAGATAGCATTGATCTTGCGGCAAATCTGCCGCGGAGACCACCGTTATCGTTGACAGGACCGCTCGCTGAAGAGAGGGATATCTTGGTTGTGGCAGCAGCTGCTGGCGTTACTGAGATATCCATCTTTAAAAAAAAAAAAAAATGAAGTATATATACAGTGAGCGGTCCTTAAGTGGTTAAGATTAAAAAAAATAAAATATTTCCTTTACAAACCCTTTAAGATGCTTACCAAAGTCCATATTTATAAGAGACCCTCCCCTACCCAGCTAAAAAAAATTAGGCGCCAGAAAACACGCCCCGTCCCGCCGAGCTCGCGCGCAGAAGTGAACGCATACGTGAGTAGTGCCCGCATATGTAAAAGGTATGCACATTGCGATTGCACATTTGAGGTATCGCCGCGATTGGTAGAGTGAGAAATAATTCTAGCCCTAGACCTACTCTAACTCAAAACATGCAACCTGTAGAATTTTTTAAATGTCTCCTATGGAGATAAAGGATAAAAGTTTGTTGCCATTTCACGAGCGGATGCAATTTTGAAGTGCGACATGTTGGGTATCAATTTACTTGGCGTAACATTATCTTTCACAATATAAAAAAAAATTGAGCTAACTTTACTGGTTAGTATTTTTTATTCATCAAAAGTAATTTTTCCCAAAGATAAAGATATTGCAACAACCACCATTTTATACACATATACATATACACAGTACAGACCAAAAGTTTGGACACACCTTCTCATTCCAAGAGTTTTCTTTATTTTCACGACTATGAAAATTGTAGAGTCACACTGAAGGCATCAAAACTATGAATTAACACATGTGGAATTATATACATAACAAAAAAGTGTGATAGAACTGAAAATATGTCATATTCTAGGTTCTTCAAAGTAGCCACCTTTTGCTTTGATTACTGCTTTGCACACTCTTGGCTTTCTCTTGATGAGCTTCAAGAGGAAGTCACCTGAAATGGTCTTCCAACAGTGTTGAAGGGGTTCCCAGAGATGCTTAGCACTTGTTGGCCCTTTTGCCTTCACTCTGCGGTCCAGCTCACCCCAAACCATCTCGATTGGGTTCAGGTCCGGTGACTGTGGAGGCCAGGTCATCTGGTGCAGCACCCCATCACTCTCCTTCTTGCTCAAATAGCCCTTACACAGCCTGGAGGTGTTTTTGGGGTCATTGTCCTGTTGAAAAATAAATGATGGTCCAACTAAAACGCAAACCGGATGGAATAGCATGCCGCTGCAAGATGCTGTGGTAGCCATGCTGGTTCAGTATGCCTTCAATTTTGAATAAATCCCCAACAGTGTCACTAGCAAAGCACCCACATAACCATCACACCTCCTCCTCCATGCTTTACGGTGGGAACCAGGCATGTAGAGTCCATCCGTTCACCTTTTCTGTGTCGCACAAAGACACGGTGGTTGGAACTAAAGATCTCAAGTTTGGACTCATCAGACCAAAGCACAGATTTCCACTGGTCTAATGTCCATTCCTTGTGTTCTTTAGCCCAAACAAGTCTCTTCTACTTGTTGCCTTTCTTTAGCAGTGGTTTCCAGCAGATATTCTACCATGAAGGCCTGATTCACACAGTTTCCTCTTAACAGTTGTTCTAGAGATGTGTCTGCTGCAAGAACCCTGTGTGCCATTGACCTGGTCTCTAATCTGAGCTGCTGTTAACCTGCGATTTCTGAGGCTGGTGACTCAGATGAACTTATCCTCCACAGCAGATGTGACTCTTGGTCTTCCTTTCCTGGGGCGGTCTGCATGCGAGCCAGTTTCTTTGTAGCGCTTGATGGTTTTTGTGACTGCACTTGGGGACACTTTCAAAGTTTTCCCAATTTTTCTGACTGACCTTCATTTCTTAAAGTAATGATAGGCACTCGTTTTCCTGTACTTAGCTGCTTTTCCATAATACAAATTCTAACAGTCTATTCAGTAGGACTATCAGCTGTGTATCCACCTGACTTCTGCACAACACAACTGATGGTCCCAACCCCATAAATAAGGCAAGAAATCACACTTCTTAAACCTGACAGGGCACGCCTGTGAAGTGAAAACCATTTCTCTTGAAGCTCATCAAGAGAATGCCAAGAGTGTGCAAAGCAGTAATCAAAGCAAAAGGTGGCTACTTTGAAGAACCTAGAATATGACATATTTTCAGTTGTTTCACTGTGTGTGTGTGTGTGTGTGTGTGTGTGTGTGTGTGTGTGTGTGTGTGTGTGTGTGTGTGTGTGTGTGTGTGTGTGTGTGTGTGTGTGTGTGTGTGTGTGTGTGTGTGTGTGTGTGTGTGTGTGTGTTTGGGGATTTCTGGCAAAAAAAGATTTAACTTGATACCAACAAATATCAAGTCCTTTATGAAGATTACAAAAATAATGTATAATTTTATGCCAGGAATTCAGGTTAAACTACAGCAAGTGTCCCAGCTGATGGCAGTTCACCATGCACCCAGCCTATGCGATCTGCTTCCAATTACTACAGATCTGGTATGACATAGCAAAAAGGCCTACGGGACTACAGTTCACATTTATTCTATTAACTGCTAAACACTATGTAATCCCTTTGTGACAACATCTCTCCTCTTATGTAATGGTCTTATACCGCTTGAAGTTTCTGGATTTAAATTGTTGTGCCAATTAGCTGCAGATTCTGTAGCGTAACACTAATCTAAAATGCGATACGTTCCATGCAAGAAAATCTATGCACCATTCATATCATCACTACAACTAAATACAAAATCATTACCCCATTTATCACCTTTCCTATTACATATAGATTATATAATTCAACAAGTTGTAATATCAATAACAAAGCACCATGGCATGTATACACCCCTGGATGCTGCCTCTACAGCTAAAAGGGGGTGTGGTTGCAGGAAGGGTTTGCCCACCACTAGTGTGTACAAGCTCTTAGGCCCCTTTCACATCCATTGCGCTCTACATAGCAGCGGATGTTAGACATGGGTCTGTTGATACCCGCTGACATCTAATCCAATCTGCTATAAACAGACATGTTCCCCATCCATCCCGTCACAGACAGTCAGTTTACATTTGACCAACCATACAGGAGAGCAGGCTGTGTCCGTGTCCACTATGCATAAGCAGACACAAACCTTGCTTCTGCTTGTGTCCGCAAGTGTGAAAGAGCCCTTAGAGAAAACACTGTGCTCTCTAGTGTAGAAATAATTTCTTATTCATACATACAGAAGACTCCTACTAAAGAACAAGAAAAAGCATTGTTCTGGTCTGTGCCCTTTAGTACAGATTTATGGTTATTGGTATGTAACCAGCTAAAGTCAAAAGTAACATATATGCCACAATTAAAAGCTCATTTGTCAGTTTGCTGCAGCTGCTGCCATCTCCTCCTGAGCCTTGAAAAGATGCCAGCGCACATTTGCTTGGCTCTTCCCTTGCTAAAAACACATCGTGTGGAGTATCAGAACAGGAATTTGCAGGATTCGGATTGCATAATACAGTTAAAAATAGAAAAGCAGGCTGTACAGAGAAATTGTGGTGCACCTAGCCATTGCAATATTGTTTGCTACTGCACAAGAATAAAATGGGCACGCTTATAAATCGACTTGTAACAATAGTTCACGTGGGTGTAAATCCCAAGCAACACAACGGTTTCTACATGGAGAAGAAGCAACGTTTGCAGACTTGCTTTCACAACTATTTATTGGTATCCAGCAAAGATAACATCTGAACTAGACAAAAAAAAAAAAATGATTTCTTGCCATCAAGATGGAAAATTCCCTCCTGGCATGACATGTGGAATTATGCCAAGTAAAATGACAGCAGGAAATGGAATGAAGAGGGAGTGGCAAGCGACACTTAGACAAGGAAAACGAACTCTAGAAGGACCGATTTAACAGAAGTCTTGAGGAAACAAGTCAGCAGGAGGAAAAGGCCCATTTATCTGCACCTCTTATAGCCATTAACCATTGCACGGAGTTTCAAGCTGTAGTATTGTAACTGAACTGTACCCCCCCCCCCCGAATGCTGTAAAGCATATATAAAATATCTTTGATACATATGCTTTAAATGTGAACAAATCCCTTCAAAAATGTAGGAAAGTCCCCACAAGATCTCTAAATTTTATTACATAAAAAATGTAATGTCTACCCAGTGATAACATTCAAAAAAATTCTTTATAAAAATGTGCAACAAGTCACCAACCTGTGTTCCCTTCTTCCACCATGTGTTCGCTCAACCATTCTCACCTCAAAGCAGTACTTAACCACTTCAGCCCCGGATCATATTGCTGGTCAATGACCGGGCCCCTTTTTGCGATTCGGCACTGCGTCGCTTTAACCGACAATTGCGCGGTCGTGCGACATGGCTCCCAAACAAAATTGGCGTCCTTTTTTCCCCACAAATAGAGCTTTCTTTTGGTGGTATTTGATTACCTCTGCAGTTTTTATTTTTTGCGCTAAACAAAAATAGAGCGACAATTTCGAAAAAAATTATATTTTTAACTTTTTGTTATAATAAATATACCCAGAAATTTATATATATATATATAAACCTCAGTTTAGGCCGATACGTATCCTTCTACATTATTTTTTTTTTTACGAAAAAAATAAAAACAAATAAAAAAAAAATCGCAATAAGCGTTTGATTGGTTTGCGCAAAAATTATATTATTATTATATTTACATTGTATGAACGGACGATCCGTCATTTCACCCCCTGACAGGACCAGGAGCTCCCTGTTCTCGCTCTGTAACGAGCGATCGCGGGTGGCCGACGGTGATCGGGCGTGCCGGGCACGAGCGTCAGCACCAGGGGCGAGCAGGGGGCGTGCGCGCCCCTATTGGCTGAAACGCAGGACGACGTATAGCTACGTGATCTCGTGCAGCCGAGCCGACCTGCCACCGTATAACTGCAGCGGCTGGTAGGCGGGTAGTTAAACCTAAAAGAAAACGTATTGCAGTTTACCAATTCTTAGACGTGATGATTGCACAAGTTTCCTTTGGGCTTCATGTACACATGACGACGTTGTTCAACCTCTCCTGAATAATTTAACAGCTAGAAACCAGCATCAAAAATAACTATTTTTGTTGGGGTTAAAATGAAAAAAACCTCTGTAAACAAAATGCGAGTTACCGCATTTAGCAGCTGGAAATGCCTCTAAACACAGCTTCTGAACACATTTTCTTGGGTTCCAAAAAAAGCCTCTAAACTCAACTGCCTAGAAAGGACTATAAAACGACCCTGTGTACATGTACTGATAAGATAACAGAGGAGAGTTGAGGGGCAGCTGAGAAAAACGCCCATCTGCTCCTAAACCTCCATTTACCAGCAGCAGTGTACATTAGGCCCAAGTCTTATTTTACTTATCAGAACCCATTTTTATTTTCTTGACCAAAAACAGTTGGTAAGAGCCTATGTGTACTAATCGGTGCGACTCCACCGCATCTGCGGCGCTGCAACGATTTCAAAAAGTATTCTGTACGACTTTTAGCGATTTCAGCACGTGATTTACAGAGACATCTGTGCAGTACATTCTTAACTATACTGTATGAAAGTCTGTGAAAAACAACAAGGGACCATATATCTTGTAATGTGTTTTACCAAGTAACCAATGTACCATAATTACAGTAAAGGCTGATTGGCACAAAGCTACCAAGCTCTTGGGTATTGCGCTGGCATCAAAGACTGAGGTCTAGGTAAAAAACTAAAGGAATTAAATGCTCCCGAGCCTTTCCCAGTGTACAGATGATGGTACAGCTTGCAAAGGTAATGGATAGATAGATCAGTCACACCAATATGTAGCATGTTTTACCAAGTCAATTTCAGGACATTTCACATAGATTTTCTCTTATTAAACGTCAAGTAGTAGTTATTTTATCATTTTATTCTTTTGAAGCAAGAAAAGAAAAAAAAAAGCTGTTACAGATGCAGATACCCATACCACATATAAATAATGCTACCATGCCCTCCTGCTGAACTCTGCTGATACAGCCTCCATCATTTCAGCACTAGGATGCTGAAGCCTTTGTATGCCAACACAAAACAAGAAATGCTACTCCTGGCACTCCAACACTACTGACCTAGTTTGACAGAACACAGCCAGAAATAAAACCACTACACAAAAGCTGTCTGGAGAAAAGCTTGCATATAGAAACCTAATTTGCATAAACTTTAAAGGAACAGTGAATATCCAGAGCGATCGCCTGAAATTACGTCAAACCATACAATGTAATAAAAGGCTTTTTCCACATTTATGCAAGTCATGACGGTTCATCCGATATTTTAATCGGACATGCACGAAAATTTCTCGTACAGTACCAGATCGTATGATTTTCGTTTAGTCAGTACAGTTGTCGTCTGAAAATACAATACAAATACACCACATGACATCACTTCGTCGTATGAGAATTTGTGACTTTAATAACCTAATTTCTACTTGCAACTATTAAGCGAAAAAAGTTGTATGATCTGTCGTACGATATTCGGATCAGGTGTATGGGGCATAAGGCTGATATCCCAGGACAGATCACAGCAATGTACATTTGTAACTTACAGGTTCAATTGAGCACAGTCACAGACTACAATAGTCATAATTACTGGCAGCAAATATTGCCAATGCAGGATCTGATTGGATTGTACAATACTGCAACATATGGACAACGGTGTAAACCAGGGATCTCCAAACTACGGCCCTCCAGATGTTGCAGAACTACACGTCCCAGGAGGCATTGTAAAGCTCTGACATTCAAAGAAATGACTAGGCATGATGGGAAATGTAGTTCCTGAACAGCTAGACGGCCATAGTTTGGAGACCCCTGGTGTAAACCGTTACATATGATCACTGAAGTGACTAGACTAGGTGATGCATAAAAAAGAAACAAATCCTCGTACATAAAAAAACGTATACCTGTTTATTTGAAGCCATCTCCCATCTACAGTCCTAAAGCACATTTTACAAAGCATTTCTGAGTTCCAGAAGGCAAGGTGTGGAAATCTGATGTCACACAATTCCCAGCATACAGTACAGAGCAGAGTGTAATCTGAGAACCGAGTGAATGGAAAGGACACACCACCCCCCCATACATCGCTTTATGGGGACACATGGCCAGCTGGGGTTGTCAATCACCAGCTGTGTGCTGGGGAAAGGGAGGCCATCTGCAGGAACCGATGTCAGCATAGACTGACAGATGCAACTCCTATAGATAGCTCGGGGGTTCCTGTTCACACCCATGGGATCCGATTCTGGTGCAGGGTAAAAAATAAATAAAGGATCCTGCACAGGTTTGGTGCAAATGCGCATTTGAGCCATACAAATCCATGGCTCAATTTGCACCCCAGAGACACTGCATGTAATGTGCACAGGAATGTATGCGTGTGTACCCAGGGTAAAAGCTAACAAACCTCAATACCATTTTACATCCAATGAACAGTCAAACATAATGATAGTGAGAATGCTGAACACGTTGGTATTGGAAGTTGAAGTGATTTTTTTTTTTTTTCTGCCATGCAATTTAACAGACAGTTCAAGAAATTTCCAGTTTAAAAAAAAAAAAAAACACGACATGTGATGAAAAGTTGTATGAGTCAGCAAGAGCCCATCCCTGAATTCACATGGCATATTGTGATCTGGAGACCTGCCAGTGTTTGAATCTTTTACTGTAGAAAACAGAACAATTCTGTCTCTATCCATCACAAGGTCTCCTAATTAAATTATTTCAAGGAAAAGCAATGTCATACTATTGCTGATACACTGCATAGGGAAATGGTGTGATCTGATCGCACAGCAACATAACACAGATTTTAACTTTCTAATGCTAAATCCATCAAAGTGGTTTGCATTTTATTTATGGTGTCCCTGCTGTATAACTGTACCCCCATACATCACCAGTTTTTAGTTCATATGAAAGCTTGCATTAACCACAGGGTGGATTTAAATCACTAGTAAAAATCGTCTATTTAAATCAGTTTATAAAAGAGCAACTGTGATCTGTCCCACATCGGCTGATCCTCCGACCCACTGTTGACTCATCGAAAGTCGCATTCACTTTAATGGGATGGCTGGTGATGCGGCAGTGACACAAGGTGAGGGACGTGGCAGCAGCAGGCGAGTGGATGCTTGCCAACAGGCGCTGCCATAATAGTTCTGAAAAGACAGTTGCGCTTTAAAATGTAAGCACTTATTCTAGGTGGTAGTTACAATCTTTATTTGCAAACAAAAAAAGGTTTCCTATTTAGGATAATAAGCTGTCAGGTTAGTAAAACAGCGACATCAGAACCAATTCATACAGTTTGTAGTGTACATAGGATTTGAAAAATAGGATAAAAAGGAATACTCTTGAACTTTGTTTTATCTCACAGTTACTGTGAAATCGTGTGAATGCATCAATGCAGTGCATGCCATCAGCTTGCAGAGCTTGGATTCATAGAATGAGTTTACCAAAAATTTAAATATTGCAAAATATACAACATCATGCGAAATAACTAGGCTCCATTTCATGGCGAAAAAACTAAAATGATTAATGTATCTTAAAAAACACCTTTAGATAGATTTTTACTCCAAAAACTGATTTAAGCGCTTCCTTACCAAGTCATTGTAAAATGACGTCATTCTTGTTTATAGCACAAAAAGAAATAAACGCAGAGGTGATCAAATACAACAAAAGCTTTAATTGTGGAGAAAAAAAAAAGATTTAATTTGGGTACAGTGTTGCATGACCACGCAATTGTCATTCAAATTGCAACAGTGCAAAGTGCGAAAAAATTGGTCTGGGCAGGAAGGGGGTGAAAATGCCCTATATTGAAGTGGTTAACCACTTAAGGACCGCCTACAGCACATATACTTCGGCAGAATGGCACGGCTGGGCACATCAACATATATATATATACGTTGGTTTTAGTACCCAGCCGTGGGTCATGGGCGCGTGCCCGCGGTGCGCTCCCGTGACCCGGTCCGAAGCTCCAGGACCGGGACCGCGGGACTCGCGGACCCGATCGCCGCTGCAGTGCGGCGATCCGTCCCTGGAGCTGAAGAACGGGGAGAGCCGTGTGTAAACACGGCTTCCCCGTGCTTCACTGTGGCCGCAGCATCGATCGCGTCATCCCTGTTATAGGGGGAAGCGATCGATGACGTCACACCTACAGCCACACCCCCCTACAGTTGTAAACACACACACAGGGAACACTCAGTCACAGCGCCCCCTTGTGGTTAACTCCCAAACTGCAACTGTCATTTTCACAGTAAACAATGCAATTTAAATGCTTTTTTTGCTGTGAAAATGACAATTGTCCCAAAAATGTATAAAAATTGTCCGAAGTGTCCGCCATAATGTCGCAGCCACGAAAATAAATAAATAAATAGCTGATTGCCGCCATTAGTAGTAAAAAAAATAAAAATGCAATAAAACTATCCCTTATTTTGTAAACGCTATAAATTTTGCGAAAACTAACCGACAAACGCTTATTGCGATTTTTTTTAACAAAAATAGGTAGAAGAATACGTATCGGCCTAAACTGAGGAAAAAAATATGTTTTTTTTATATATTTTTGGGGGACATTATAGCAAAAAGTAAAAAATATTGCATTTTAATTGTCGCTCTATTTTTGTTTATAGCGCAAAAAAATAAAAACCACAGAGGTGATCAAATACCACCAAAAGAAAGCTCTATTTGTGGGGAAACAAGAACACCAATTTTGTTTGGGAGCCACGTCGCACGACTGCGCAATTGTCAGTTAAAACGACGCAGTGCCGAATCGCAAAAAGGGATCAGATTTTTTTTGTTTAAATCATCGATTTATATCCATCCTGATACCCATGTAGGACCCTTGTTCTATGTGTCCCATTTCACACCATACCAATGTGTTGGGAATGTGTTGCATAAAAATGCAGCATTGTCCACATTTTTAATCAACAAAAACACATTTACAACACATGGCAATTCATTCTTGTGCAAAAAAGTTATACTGTGGCCAGTGAGTGTACAGTCTTAGCAACCAAATCTACAGGGAGGGCCATTTAGATGGATACACCTTAATAAAATGGGAATGGTTGGTGATATTAACTTCCTGTTTGTGGCACATTAGTATATGTGAGGGGGGAAAACTTTTCAAGATGGGTGGTGACCATTTTGAAGTCGGACATTTTTAATCCAACTTTTGTTTTTTCCAATAGGAAGAGGGTCATGTGACACATCAAACTTATTGGGAATTTAAAAAAAAAAAAACAATGGTGTGCTTGGTTTTAAAGTAACTTTATTCTTTCATGAGTTATTTACAAGGTTCTTACCACTTATAAAATGTGTTTAATGTGCTGCCCATTGTGTTCGATAGTCAATGCAACCCTCTTCTCCCACTCTTCACACACTGATAGCAACACTGCAGTAACCGGGTCATTGCAGCAGATTTCAATGCATTGTTGCCATCAGTGTGTGAAGAGTGGGAGAAGAGGGTTGCATTGACAATCCAACACAATGGGCAGCACATTGAGCACATTTTATAAATGGTCAGAAACTTGTAAATAAGAATAAAGTTACGTTAAAACCAAGCACACCATTGTTTTTCTTGTGAAATTCCCAATAAGTTTGATGTGTCACATGACCCTCTTCCTATTGAAAAAAAATAAAAATCCCCCCCCCCCCACATATACTAATGTGCCACAAACAGGAAGTTATTATCACCAACCATTCCCATTTTATTAAGGTGTATCCATATAAATGGCCCACCCTGTATATTACTGATGTGGCCCACGACCTCCTGTTCTGGGATAGCAGGTTGGCAAACACAGGTTGCCATCCTAGAGCATCAGAGTTGTGCCAGTGGTAGATGAAGCAAGCAGCTGTGGAGAAGAGCCACATAAGCCGATGCTTCCTGTAAAGCACTGCCACCTGTCACAGGTGGAACGATACCAAATGCACTGAGCCTGAGACAGCAACAGCCGATGATACCTGAATAGAAGACTGTTATTAAAGGTAAGATTATTATTAAAATCTGTATTTGGGCATATCTGTGGGCGGCTTTTAAACTGATCCGCAGATGCAGTGCAGTTTACTTGCGGGTTGCCTGCACTGAGCCATAGACTTCTGAAAGCGCACAAAACCTGCAGAAAATAACAGAACGTGCACCACACCTGCAGGAAATAATAGAAGTCTATGGCAAAGTGCAGCAAACCCAGGAAAGCCACAGGCGCACATCAATGCATCTGCAGTGTGGGTAAACTGCAGTGCATCAGTGTGAAAGCAGTTTTAGACCCCTTTCACACAATTTGTCCAACTCAATGGGACCCTCCATTCTCCTCTATGGAGCAGCAGATGTAAACAGACTTGTGTCCCCTCCACTCATTGTGGCACACGACCATTTACCAAGTCACTTATGTGACCCTCTTTCTTCAAATGATTGGGCACCCCTGCTATATTACATAAGAGCAAACAGAGGTGCTTTAATCTGGTTTGCTTTGTGTTGCATCAAAATAGAAAACATACCAAAGAAGAATAAAAATAAAACTGGTTTTAAATGAGTATGCTAAATAAAAAATGAGAGACGACTCAGCTAACTCCATGAACTATTCTACGATCGTATCTAAACCAGACAGCAAAAGGTTTTGGTTATCAGCAGGTAAGACACAACAGCCTTTCAAATGGAAACTTCTTTCTAAGGGTCAGATTATTTCGAGGCATGATTTAGCATTTCAGAATCAAAGTCAATTGGTCACATGCTGACCCTATTCTCACCTGAGAGTTTTGTACCATAAAGTGGAATTCAAGCCAAAAAGGGAAGTCCCGCTTGTATGCATTGTGCCCCTAAACCCATTCCCCCCCCCCTCCACATTCCCAGAAGACTGCAGGACCATATTCAAAGTGCAGCACAACTCACGCATGCACAGTAGGGAAACCAGCTTTGAAGCTGGAAGGCTTCACAGTCAGGTTCCCCTTAACCAAGACGTTGGTGCCTGAGCTCAAAGCGGATTAAAGAATGTACTCGGGTAAGGACATCGTTGGATACCTGGACAAGTCAAGTGTCCTTACATTAAGTCAGCAGCTACAGTATTTGGAGCTGCTGGCCTAAATCCACCCCCCCCCCCCCCCCCGCCCTTAAAGTTCCAAAAACTCATGTTTTCCATTTGTGAAAGTTGATGAAGCTGGGAAAAAAATTTTTTTAGCTACAGGCTTTGGCCCCAAAACGATTTCCTAATAGATAGCTTCACAAAAAAAAAAAAAAAGAAGAATCTGATCGGCTGCTTAACCACTTGCTTACTGGGCACATGAACCCCCTTCGTGCCCAGGTGAAATTTCAGCTTCCGGCACTGCGTTGCTTTAACAGACATTTGCGCAGTCATGCGTCGTGGCTCCCAAACAAAATTGGCGACCTTTTGTCCCCACAAAAGCTTTATTTTAGTGGTATTTGATCACCTCTGCGGTTTTCATTTTTTGTGCTATAAACAAAAAAAGCGACAATTTAAAAATTATTATATATATATATATATACACATATATATATATATACACACACATTATATATATATATATATATATATATATATATATATATATATATATATATATATATATATATATATATATATACACATTTATTTACTTACTCGTTGCTATAGTCAATATCCCAATTTTTTATTTTTTATTTTCTCAGTTAAGGCCGATACGTATTTTGGTGTATTTTTGTAAAAAAAAAAAAAAATAATAATGGCGGCGTTCTGCGATTTTTATTGGGACTGCGATATAGCGGTGGACATATCGGACACTTTTGACACAAATTTGGGACCGTTCACATTTATACAGCGATCGGTGCTATAAAAATGCACCAATTACTGTATAAATGTGACTGGCCGGGATAGGGGTTAACACTAGGGGGTGAGGAAGGGGTTAAATGTGTTCCAACTGTGTGGGGGGTGACTGGGGGGAGGTGACCGATGCTGTGTCCCTATGTACAAGGGACACAGATCGGTCTCCTCTGACAGCACGTGGAGCTCTGTGTTTACACACAGAGCTCCACGTTCCTGTTTTCATCTGCTTGTTTTCCCGCTGATCGCGTGTTCCCTGACGGACATCGTGGCCGCCAGGCACACGCATCGGCATCCCAGCGATGCGCCGGGACAGTGTTTAGCCGCCGCGCGCCACCCAGTGGCACGTGCGGGTAATGCACTTAAAATCACGTCCAAAGACGTCAACTTGGCACTTGAGAGCCGCGCTGTTGACGTCTTTTGTCAATAGCACGGGTCTCAAGTGGTTAAGAGGGCAAGAGGGATCAGGGGTCCAATAGGCTATACAAAAATTTTACCTGTAATTGCCCAAGCTTTTGATATAAAGAAGAAAAAAAAAAAAAAAAAGAAGGAGAAGAAGGAACACCATCCCCTCTCCGTGCTCACACGCAAATGCATAGACCCGGCATAGGTAAACAGTAAATACACCACAGGCGAGGTATTAGAATGAGCAGCAATTCTAGCGCCAGCCTGTAAAGGCTTTTAAAAAAAGTGTCAACTATAGACAGTTTTAGGTACTGTAATTTTAAAGGCATTCAAAATCATATTTTTATATTTTACCGAGTGCTTGTGTGCACCAAAATTCAGTGTGTATTTTTTCCTGGATATATGGGTTTCATAAATGGCTGCACAAAATTGCAAAGGCCGCCATTTTGTTCTCCAGGGCCTCATCTTTCAGAAAATATTTAAACACTGCAGAAGGGGGGGGGGGGGGTTAAGATGTTTTCTAGCAAACAATGAAGATTTTAATGTTATGTGAAACATTTCAATATTGCCCCAATAGGCACGTGGTTAACACAAAAAGTGCACCACAGGGCAGTCCTTAACCACTTAAGCCCCGGACCAATATGTTGCTAAATGCCCAGAGGCGTTTTTACAATTCGGCACTGCGTCGCTATAACAGGCAATTGCGCGGTCGTGCGACGTGGCTCCCAAACAAAATTTGCGTCCTTTTCTTCCCACAAATAGAGCTTTCTTTTGATGGTATTTGATTGTCTCTGCGATATTTTTTATTTTTTTTTGCGATATAAACGGAAAAGGACTGACATTTTTGAAAAAAAGTGATATTTTCTACTTTTTGTTATAAGAAAAATCGAATAAACTAAATTTTAGTCAAACATTTAGGCCAAAGTGTATTCAGCCACATGTCTTTAGTAAAAAAAAAAAAAAAAAAACTAGCAACCTAGCGGCAACAGTGACACCAATACAGCGATCAGAAAACCGATCGCTTAGCACTGGCAATAGGGGGTGAAAGGGTTAACTAGGGCGGTGATCAAGGGGTTAAAACTTTATTAAGGGGGGGTGGGGGGCTACCCTGGACCTAACACTGCATTCAGTGACACTGACAGGGGACTGGGGGGGGGGGGGGTTATATGTGCCTATGTGTACTGTGTTAGTGCAGTGTTGGTGCAAACTCACTGTGATGTCTTCTCTCCTCAGCGGCGGTTGAAAAGACCGCCACGGGGAGAGATTACATCACTTCCCCCACAGGCAGAGGGCGGGGGAGTGCGTGGATTGTCTGGGAGCGATCGCGAGGGGGTGGCTAGAAACGAATAGCTGCCCCCTCATCCCGGATTTCGCTCCTGCAGCCACGGGGACCGCCCCACTTCTAGGCAGGGACATACAGGTACTCCAATTTGCCTGTCCGTGCCATTCTGCCGACGTAAATGTACATTTACGTCCTTAAGGAGTTAAAAAAAAAAACGTTGATGTGCCAGAAATTAACACTCAACCACCGTAAATATACGTCTTTTTTTAAAGATGGATATCTCGGTAACGGCAGCAGCTGCTGCCACAACCGAGACATTCATCTCTTCAGCGAGCGGACCTGTCAACAAGAACAGCGGTCTCCGCAGCGGATTCGGTGGAGGGACAGATTTAACTAAATTTTTTCAATGATATATTTAACAGGCAAAGAGCAAATAAAAGGAAGTTCAGGCATACATCACTATAAAACAGGAAATCTAGATTCAGTATATTTAGGGAATAGACAAATTAAACATTTGTGGGCATGCAAATCACAGAATGGGGGGGGGGGGGGGTGTCGCTTTATGAAAATGGGGAACTGAGCAGATAAAACTGGATGTGGCCACACACATGAATTGAAACTGTTCATATAGGAGATATCTGAACACCCTAAATAAAGAGACAAAATATGGTTTGCTACATACAGGTGACTAGACCAGTGGTGTCACAAGGTATGGACACCAGGGAGATTTATTCTGTCTCCTAGCTCGGGTGGCCCTTTAACCACAGTGTAGTTTGTACAGGACCTGGCTCTGCTGTCTGTCATTATGTTAGGATAATTTTTGCAGGTAAAACCGCTCACAAAAATAATGTATTAAATTGCGTGGAGTTCAGCTTTAATAAGCAACATTTACCAGTTACCGGTACCAACATTTTGGATTGCCAACAACAGAGGGCTAGGTAAGCAATATTTGACCATACGTGCTTAGACAATATCACCTTGCCCACGTAGGACAATGTATTTGCAAAGGCCTCCCTACCCAGACTCGTATTCTTTTCCTACCCTCCCTTTTAGCCAATGACTAGCTGGCATTTCTGGGTATGGCAGGGCAGAAGGCCTGCTACCTCGTGGCCAACAGCTTGGCCTGGGCGATGTCATGACAGAGAAAATAATCACCGCTCTCCCCTGGGTTTTCAACACCCCAAAAACCTCCTACTGTCCAATATTACCAGTGCAAACAATATTCTGAATTTATGGCTACACATAAAAAAGGTTACGTATAAAAAAGGAACATCTAGGACTTCTTACATGTGTAGTTTTTAAAGGTCCAGCCTGTAGTAAACATGGAAATTTAAAGCTACGATTCAGCTAAATTTTACAGGCATGACTGAGAAATCCGCATGCACATTTTCTATTGAAAATTCCTTCACACTATTAAAGCACACAAGCGAAGAGGGAAGAGTGAGTGTGGGAAAATTCAGATTTCAAGCCAAGGTCAAAATTCCCAAGCAGCCCTCAATTCATATGTAAATTAAATGTTAAAACTTCCCGGTAGTGAAAATCTTTGTAACATGAACAAGGAATAATAGCCTAATCTATTGCTGGCAGCGGCAGATTGTAGAACTCTACAGAAACACAAGGACACAACAAAAAAGCATAAATTGTAAACAAAAGAAGTGAACAGTACCATGCTTGAAACCAGTCTCACAGTGAGGGCTGCGTGTTCCTGTGCGATTCATATGCAGTTCAGTGCACCAGCTACTTTTAAAAAACTAAGTGCAACCGTATAGCATGGCATTTCTGTACCATGCATGAAAGAACAAAAAGACACATGGGTGTGTTGCTAAACATAACTACAGGCAAACAACGTAACCCCACTTTGTTAGTCAGTTTGGCATTGGGGTGCATATACACTATTGTCAAAACTATTGGGGGCGCCTGCCTTAACACACACATGAACTTTAATAGCATCTTAGTCTGTAGGGTTCAGGTTTTGAGTTGGCCCACTCTTTGCAGCTAAAACAGCTTCAACTCTTCTGGGAAGGCTGTCCACAAGGTTCAGGAGTAAGTCTATGGGAATATTTGACCATTCTTCTAGAAACACATTTGTGAGGGCAGGTCATGCTCAGTCTCTTCTCCAATTCATCCCAAAGGTGTTCAAATCAGGTTGAGATCAGGACTCTGTGCAGGCCAGTCAATCTCCACCACCCCAAACTTTATAGTCCTTGCTTTGTGCACTTCTATTGGAAAAGGAAGCGGCCATCCCCAAACCGTTCGCACAAAGTTGGGAGCATGAAATTGTCCAAAATGTCTTGGTATGCCGAAAGAGTTCTCTTCACTGGGCCAAGCCTAACCCTTAAAAAACAACCCCGCACCATAATCCCCCCTCCACCAAATGATTTGGACCAGTGCACAAAGCAAGGTCCGTAAAAGACACAGATGAGCGAGTTTGGGGGGGGGGGGGGGGGTAACAACCCCTCCCACTGCTTCTAAAAGTGGTCCAGCTGCAAATAAGCTGCTTGGACCACTTTTATGAGCATGAGAATGACAGGCACCAGAGGGAAAAAGAGAACACCAAGGTTATGGCATATAGCTGCAGCCATGACTACAGTATTAAATAGTATTTTTTTTAGTTAGGCAGTCATCACATGGTTAAACACAACAGACTAGCTTTTGTACTTTATGTAAGTGACAAACTACATGGCGATTTCAGGTCACAACACAAAAACGTGTTTTTTCTTTTATTTTTCTCCTCGCTTGTTTTCACTATACTGGGGTCTGGTGCATATTTGATGCAAAAAAAAAAAAAACACACTGGACTACATGTGGTGCGAATTGGCCATCACTCTCAAGCTATTAATATCTTTTATTAGCAATCAACTCACTGAAATTAAAAGTCCAGCAGATGTGGTTAAATAGCTGAGTAGCATGTGACTTGGTTCACGGATGTAGTTTAATCTGCATTTTTAAGTGACCTTGTCCCTGAACTTAAAACCAAATTACTCACAACGAGTAAAAATAAAAATTCATGGTTGCCTTTCCAGGAGCTGGTGAATAAAGTCTCTGCCCTCTTGAAGAGCTATGTGTGCCGATGCGGGCGGCTGAGACAAACCATTTAACACTGATATGGGTGCTTACAATGATCAGCTTTGATTCACTTTTGCAAAACCTTTATCCCTACACAAAAAAAAAAGCTGCAACTGCTTATAAAGTGTTATCTGGAGTTTGGCTTCAATTTGTTAGTCAAGTCTATCTAGATCTACTAGTGCTATTTATCATTACTATTCCCTAGTATGACAATGCTGCTGTCCAAAAAAGGTGTCCGTTGCTCCTCTAGCCAGAGTGGACACACCCCCAAGGACTATTTCACACGGGCAGGTGAATAAATTGGAACACAAGTCACAACATCCAGTTTTTGTGGGCATAAAACCAAGGTAAACTGAAGGTCGGTGTACCAACTGCCAAAAACGGATAAAACCCAAATCAGTATAACCGTCTGCCGAAAATGTGACTGTCAGGAAGTGTGCTGCCAACAGGATCAACAGGTAAAACATTTATTTAACTATCAAATAAGGTGGATGCATTTGTTTTATCGTTTATCAAGCTACCATTTATAATATATAAAAAAAAAAAAAAAAAAAAAAAAAAAAAGAAGAAGATTTAAAAGCAGTACTAAAGACCCATAACTATTAATATATTGCAGCTTACCAGTCCTTATGCGATTGCTGCATTCATTTTCACCTTGTGATCTGGGCAGTAAAACCTCCTGTATTAGTGAGACACCACTCTGGATAAAGGAGCACAAGTGTGCAGCTTTGGACAGCAGCATTGTTAACATGGGGGGACTGGAGTGTTGTATGTACTAGCAGCTTTAGCTACACTAACACACTGAAGTCAAACGCTAGCTCACACTTAGGCCCCTTTCACATTGAGGAGTTTTTCAGGTGGTACAGCGCTAAATAGCGCTGCTATACCGCCTGAAAAATTACTGCCAAGCAACCTCAATGTGAAAGCCAGAGGACTTTCACACTGAGGCGATGCGCTGGCGGGAGAGAATAAAAAAATCTGTCAGGAGCATCTTTGGAGCGGTGAGAGGAGCGGCGTGTATACCGCTCCTTCACATTGAAAACAATGGGACACTGCAGTAATACCGCCCGCAATGCACCTCTATAGAGGCGCATTGCGGGCGGTATTAACCCTGTCACCGCCGCTAGGGGGGGTTAATACCACACCGCTAGCGGCCGCAACTCACTGCAAATCCGACGTTATAGCGCCGCTATACCGCCAGCGCGGCTCCAGCCCCAATGTGAAAGAGGCCTAAGTTATAGCAGCAGGTTTTCCTTTTGGGCATAAAGGTTTTACATGAATAAAAACTAGAGCATTGTAAGCATCCGTCAGTAGTACATTTTTTGTCTTAACACTTTTAACTGATACATTTGCAGGAAAGCTTGTTCAGTTGAACAACAGATTTACTAGCTGGATCACCAGATGAAAAAAAAAAGGCCAAAACAAGTAAAACAAACACGAATGCAGCCATTGCATCTAATTTGAAATATAATAAAATGTTTGCTTTCGGGTTTAAAGGAGAAGTATGGGATTAAAAACAAAAATATACATATTTGCCTAGCTTCATGTAGCATCAGTCTTATGCTGCATCTATCCCCTGCTGCCTCTACACTGCACTAAGAACTAAGCATTTAACCCTTTCGCTGCCAGGCCCTGTTCGCCATTTTGTACACTCAATTTTTCCTTTGCTTTATTTATTTATTTTTCACTTTCAGAGTTTGTGAAAGATCCCGCAAACCATATATTTTCTGAAAGCACAGGACCAGTAGAATAAAAAGAAGGCGGTACAGATTTCCAAGGTGCCACAATATTTAAACAAAATTTTATCAGAAAATATTTTTGCTAAAAATCCCCTAAAATCATGATTACCAGATAAACACACAGCAAATTTTAAAGAATGTATACTAAACAGAAAAGCTTAACCTGGATTGAGTTAACAAAATGTGTAACTTAAGCTGCGCCTTTTTGCAAAATGGTGAAAATTGAACAGACGCAAAAGAGTAAAAATCCAAAAACGTATTTATTTTTTTTGAAAGAAAAAAGAAAAAGGTGAGGGGGGGTTCATTTTTCCCTTACAGCTTTCAGAAATTTGTGAAAGACCCCCAAAACCATATATTTTCTGAAAGTATATGACTTCTAGAATAAAAAAAGGTGCCATCGATTTTTTTAGACCCCACTGTATTAGTGTAAATGTTCATCAAACCAATATATTCACAAGAAATACACAAACCATCAGATAAAAACACAGCCAATTTTACAAAATTCCTGCTAAACTCCAACTAGATATAAAAGCTTAACCTGTTATAGATTAATAAATATCTGAACATTTTACATTTTAAATTGCGCCTTTTTGCAAAATGGTGGAAATCGAACTGACGCAAAGATTTTTAATTTTTCCACTTGTAGCTTTCAGAGTTTGTAAAAGACCCCTCAAACCATATATTTTATGAAAACATATGATCTAAAAAAAAAAAAAAAAAAAGAAGGTTATACCGATTTTTTAGGCCCCGCAATGTTTATAAGAAAAAAAACAAACAATTTTTGACCATTATTATCAGATAAAAATGTTATTTTACAAAATTCCTGCTAAATTCCAACTAAATATAATAGCTTAACCGGTATAGAGTGAAAGCTCCATGCAGCACCTAAAGCCGGTGGGAGTGTGGAAGAGGCATGCCAGCTAATAATGAGGTGTGGGGGGTGGTAAAGGGGATAGTAAAGGAGAGTGGGGAGGAGCAGTTTTAGGTGGAAGTTAGTGGCGGGAGGTGGAAAGGCAGGGGATCGGGAAGGCATAGGTGGGAGGGGTGGGTCACATTAGAGGTTAATAACGCTGATCAGTGAGTTGCAATTCGCTAATCAGAGTTATAGATCTGTTCAGTCTTCTCAACAATTCTGCTATAAAAGTTTGGCATTGAAGTTAGGGTTGTCCCGACACCAATACCAGTATCGGTATCGGGACCGATACCGAGTATTTGCGGGAGTACTTGTACTCCCGCAAATACCCCCGATACCAGAATAGAATACTCGCCCCCCCCTCTCCCCGCCGCCGCTCCCGCCGCCGCACCATCGCCGCCGCTTAGTTAATACAGGCGGGGAAGATAACAGCTTTCATTTGAATAGCTGTATCGTTTCCCGCGGCGCCGCACATAGACACTCCCCCTTGCTCGTGATTGGACAGATCGCGAGCAAGGGGGAGTGTCTATACGCGGTGCGGCAGGAAACGATACAGCTATTCAAAAGAAAGCTGTTATCTTCCCCGCCTGTATTAACTAAGCGGCGGGCAGCGGCGATGGAGGATGTGGAGGGTAGGATGTAGGCTACATATATGCAGCCATGACATATATGCAGCCATGTCACCCCCATATATGCAGCCATGTCACCCCCATATATGCAGCCATGTCACCCCCATATATGTCACCCCCATATATGCCATGTCACCCCCATATATGCAGTCACCCCCATATATGTCACCCCCATATATGCAGCCATGTCACCCCCATATATCACCCCCATATATGCAGCCATGTCACCCCCATATATGCATATATGGGGGTGACATGGCATGTGCATATATGGGGGTGACATGGCTGCATATATGGGGGTGACATGGCTGCATATATGGGGGTGACATGGCTGCATATATGGGGGTGACATGGCTGCATATATGGGGGTGACATGGCTGCATATATGGGGGTGACATGGCTGCATATATGGGGGTGACATGGCTGCATATATGGGGGTGACATGGCTGCATATATGGGGGTGACATGGCTGCATATATGGGGGTGACATGGCTGCATATATGGGGGTGACATGGCTGCATATATGGGGGTGACATGGGGGTGACATGGCTGCATTTGTGGGGGGACATGGCTGCATTTGTGGGGGGACATGGCTGCATTTGTGGGGGGACATTTAAAAAAAAAAAGTATCGGTATTCGGTATCGGCAACTACTTGAAAAAAAGTATCGGTACTAAAAAAGTGGTATCGGGACAACCCTAATTGAAGTGACCATGAGCTTATAGCAGAGGGAGAAATAAGGTCTGTACGGCCTATGGGACTTGGCCACCTGCAGGCTTTAGCCCACTACTGGCTGAATACAGTCACAGAAGTGTAGAACTAAGTGTACCCCTGTGACCCACAGGAGAAGGTGAGCCAAAGAGCTTGGGTCCCGCTTCTCTTTTAATACCACTTTAACAAACACTTTGTGTGAAGATTGCGCATAGCTTTGGGACCTGGTGAACTATTACAGGGTTACTTTAACACCATCTATTCAGTAAGACAATTACCTTTCTCCAACTCTGTGCACGCTGTTCCTTGGCGTTCAGCTGATCCCAGAAACTGAAGATGTAAGGAAAAAAGAAAAAACAAACACTGCACTGTTTCCTGCATCACTCAATGAATGCAAAGAGCTTCCCGCGTTCACAGGGAGATGAATAGACTTGGCAATGAGTCAGATTTCATGCAATCCTGTGAATGATCACGATTCAGCCTTCCTGCCGGCTTCATATCAAAGCAACTAAAAGACCCCCAGAAGAGCAAGGTTGTTACGGCGCCTCTGCTTTTTACATTTCAGCTAAATTTGTTACACATCACATGGAATACCAAGTTCAAGAATCTTTCTACTAGGAATAAATGGACAGAAATTCTATGCTATATCCAGTCTATTTATAATACTCTTAGAACCTTATACCTGTAGTCCACAATACAAAGCAATCCCCGATAAACCACGCAAAACACACAAATATACTCATGACCCCATAGCTGTGCAGAGTCCAGGAACTATAGCAACCAATATATTTATCAGTTCAGACAGATTTTTCCTTTATTTAAAGCTAAACTCTAGACAGGTATGACAGAAACAGACCAGTGCAGATGTGTATTACATCAAAAAATTAGTAATAAAAAAAAAAAAATTAAAAAAGCAGTTTAACCACTTAAGGACCGCCGCGCGCTGCTGAGCTACGTGACCGCACCTGCGGACCCAATTGCCACCGGTGTCCCGCAATCGGGTCACAGAGCTGAACTGGGAGAGGCAAGTGTAAACAAACCTTTCCCCGTTCTTCCTAGTGGCAGTGATCATCTGTTTCCTGTCATAGGGAACGACGATCAGTGATGTGTCACACCAGGCCACGCCCCCCTACAGTAAGAATCACACATTAGGGCACACTTAACCCCTACAGTGCCCCCCTAGTGGTTAACCCCTTCACTGCCATTTTTACAGTAAAAAGTGCATTTTTATAGCACTGATCGCTGTAAAAATTACAAAAATTTGTCAAAAAGTGTGCAAAAAATAAAAAATGGTCCCAAAAATGTGTCAAAGTGTCCGATGTGTCCGCCATAATGTCGCAGTCACGATATATTAAGAAAATAAATAAATCACCGCCATTACTAGTAAAAAAATAAAGCTCCATTTGTGGGGGAAAAAAGGATGCCAATTTTGTTTGGGAGCCACGTCGCATGACCACTGTCAATGGTCATTTAAAGCGATGCAGTGCCGAATCGCAAAAAGGGGCCTGGTCCTTTAGCTACAAAATGGTCCGGGGCTGAAGTGATCAAGTACTTTTTAACAGAGCATGCAGATGAGAGAGCCAGACGATACAGGGTTTTTCTCTGGCCGAAGCCAATATTTAGAAATCGGGGCAGCCGATGGCCAAAATTTTAAGCCAATTTTCATTGATTGGCAGGTGCCAGTGTTTGCCGCTATCAAACACCAGCCAATGAAGGGGCTGCTTAAGAAAGTGGGCGGGGCCACATACAAGTAGCAGCCCACCCATATCCCATTTCATTAGCTGGTGTTTGATAGCTGCTGGGTCCCACCCACCCCCAACATCATGCTGAATTCTGACAGCTGGTCTCTGCATTTAGTTACATATAGTGTAACTGAAACTGACTTTTTTTTTTATTTGTGCAAAGGCCAAATATCGATCGACTTCTAATCTCTCCATGACGAGATCACTCTAGTTGGGCCCCCTCTCCCCCTTCCCTGACTGGGCCATTCACAAAGTGTGTTTCGTGCAGTAGGGAAGCCGCGAGGCTTCACTGCTGGTTTGCCTTAAAAGCAATGGCAGCACCCGTGAACCAATGGATCAAAAAAAAAAAATCTAATCGGCTGGGGTGCTGACATTGTGGGATCCCTGGACCGTTAAGTGTCCTTATATTAAAAGTCAGCAGCTGCAGTATTTGTAGCGGATACATTTTGTAGGAGGCTGGACATGCCCTCTAACTCATCGAATGGTGCACATGTTACAAAGTAGCTCGATACAGAGTTCAGGATTCATTAACCTTATCGGTATTCGAGTGTAGCTCAGAGTGAATTTTCCTTACCAAGCGCGGTAACCAAGTCGCAAAGTATCCAGGGAAAGTTACTTACCTTGTCCCCTGGATCCTGCGATGTCTTCCCGCTGCGTGCAGAGGCTGTCTCTTTCGCCAGATGCTCCGTATGCCAGGCTCTGTTCCCTGCAATTGCGCTAGTACGGAGCCTGGCGGGAAATTCAAAAAAGTGCAAAAACCACATACAGTACACTTTAATCTTACAGATAACTATTGTAATTATTTCACCTCCCTTTTATGTCAAAAGCAGTTTTAGACCAGCTAGGAAAATAAAAAATAGAACACTTGCAGAATTGAGCGATTGTGATTTGTGGGGAAATTCGTCAGACACTGAAAGTGACGACAGACGATTCTGCAACTGAGCAAATTTCTGTGCTTTTGAGGTGATTACATTTTATTCTTTTTTTTTTATATTTAGTTAATAATTTATGATTTTGTGTTTCAAACTTTATCATATCCAGGATGTCTACTAGACTCTTGTTTGGACAGATTTAAGCGAGTTATTCCTAAGAATTACACGCCTTCAAAACGCCAAACTTTGAGCATCAAAAAATAAAAAAAAATCTAATCATACCGGTAGCAAATTTTCAAATCGTGAAGGTCGTGTTATGAAGAAAGTCAATCGGTTAAAGATAGCCGAGCGTTTCATCAATCTTGTCAGACTGCCAATTAACCTATTCCTAACTGCTTTAACCATTTAAGACCCAGACCATTATACAGGTAAAGGACCTGGCCAGTTTTTGCGATTCGGCACTGCATCGCTTTAACCGACAATTGCGCTGTCGTGCGATGTGGCTCCCAAAATTGGTCTCCTTTTTTCCCCCCAAATAAAGCTTTCTTTTGGTGGCATTGGATCACCTCTGCGGTTTTTATTTTTTGCGCTATAAACAAAAATAGAGCGACAATTTTGAAAAAAAAAAAATTTTTTTTTTATTTTTGCTATAATAAATACCCCCAAAAAAGATTCTCTCAAATTAGGCCGATATGTATTCTACATATTTTTGAGATTATAGAGATTAGATAGAGAGATAGATATGCAATAAACATTTAACGATTGGTTTGCACAAAATTTATAGTGTTTACAAAATAGGAGATAGTTTTATGGCATTTGTATTAACCACTTCAGCCCCGGACCATATTGCTGTCCAAAGACCAGAGCACTTTTTGAGATTCGGCGCTGCGTCGCTTTAACTGACAATTGCGCGGTCGTGCGACGTGGCTCCCAAACAAAATTGGCGTCCTTTTTTTCCCACAAATAGAGCTTTCTTTTGGTGGTATTTGATCATCTCTGCGGTTTTTATTTTTTGCGCTATAAACAAAAACAGAGCGACTATTTTGAAAAAAATTCAATATTTTTTACTTTTTTCTATAATAAATATCCCCAAAAATATATAAAAAAAAATATTTTTTCCTCAGTTTAGGCCGATACGTATTCTTCTACATATTTTTCTTAAAAAAAAAAAATCGCAACTTTTTTAGCGTTTATTGATTGGTTTGCGCAAAAGTTATAGCGTTTACAAAATAGGGGGTAGTTTTATGGCATTTTTATTATTTATTTTTTTTTACTAGTAATGGCGGCGATCAGCGTTTTTTTTTTTTTGGTACTGCGATATTATGGCGGACACTTCGGACACTTTTGACACATTTTTGGGACCATTGGCATTTTTTTAGCGATCAATGCTATAAAAATGCATTGGATTACTATAAAAATGCCATTGGCAGTGAAGGGGTTAACACTAGGGGGCGGGGAAGGGGTTAAGTGTGTTCCTATTTGTGTTCTAACTGTATGGGGGGGGGGTGGACTCACTAGGGGGAATCACTGATCTTCTGTTCATACATTGTATGAACAGAAAATCAGCGTTTCCCCCGCTGACAGGAACGAGCGCTGTGTGTTTTCACACACAGCTCCCGTTCCCCGCTCTGTAACGAGCGATCGCGTGTGCCCGGCGGCGATCGCGCCCGCCGGGCACACGCACGGGAATCGGGGGGCGAGCGGGGGCGCGCGCGCGGGCCGGCGGCCGCGCACGCGCCCCCTAGTGGCCGCGAAAGGCGCGACGTAGAGCTACGGGGTCTCGCGCACCCGTGCCGACCTGCCGCCGTATAACTGCGGCGGGCTGGTCGGCAAGTGGTTAATATTTTTTTTTTTTTTTACTACTAATGGCGGCAATCAGCTATTTTTTCGTGACTGCGACATTATGGCGGACACAGCGGACAATTTTGACACATTTTTGGGACCATTGTCATTTTCACAGGAAAAAATGCTATAAAAATGCATGGTTTACTGTGAAAATGACAATTGCAGTTTAGGAGTTAACCACTAGGGGGCTCTGTAGGAGTTATCTGTGACCTTATATGTGTTTCTAACTGTAGGGGGCGGGGCTGGACGTGTGACATCACTGATCGCCTTTCCCTATATCAGGGAACAGACGATCAGTGACATTGCCATTGTGAAGAACAGGGAAGGTATGTTTATACACACACCTCTCCCCGTTCTTCAGCTCCTGTGACCGATCGCAGGAAACAGGCGGCAATCGCGTCCGCGGGTCACACGGTCGCGGCGCTTCGGGTCGCGGCTGGGCACTTAGAGGGGACGTACAGGTATGTGCCTGTGCCCAGCCATGCCGACGTAAATGTGCAGGAGGCGGTCCTTAAGTGGTTAAAGTTTAAAGAGGAGGAGGGGGTGGGATGGATAAGAGTGGAACTCCAATTTAAGGTGGGGGTTTTCCATGCCTTGGCCATCTTGAACAGTGATAATTCGAAGCATGCCTCAAACGTAACTGGTTTGGGAAATGGTTGAATAAGTCGGTTTAGTTCAGGTCAACTAGCAGGAAAATATCAGGTCTCCTGCCCCATCAAACAGGGCTTTGCTGTGCAGCAGAGTAATTTAAGCGTCACTAAACCCACATTGAAATAAAATGCTTGTTTATCAAAGGAAAAAAAAAAAAATGACATGCTGTTCATACTCGGTCACTATGGGATTTGTTGTCTGTATTCTGTAAAACGCCTGCTTGATCCTGATGTTCTCCATCTCCCCCTTCTGTTCATGTCCCCACTGCAGATGGGTATTTGGCAGAGCAGTTTTGCAGCTTGGTGCACATGCTCAGTTTTCATGCTGAACATTTCCTCCCAATCACATCTGAGCAACCAATGAGACTATAGAGTTAAAGTGGTATATGACAGTCCACCCCCTCCCTCCTCTACTCCATGTCCAATAACCAACTAAATACAATGGGGGCGGGTTATTACATTTTGATAGAGGCTTCGCCTCCCACTTATTTAAAGACAGGCTGGTGGGGTGCGACAGCCTGCGACTGGAAGAAATCTGCCCACTCCATGTTATTGGCAAAAAAATTTAAAATAAAGATTTCAAATATTTTTGTATGACAGTCTGATGTTAATTAAGTATTTTTACATAGTATCCCAAAGGCTTTTTTTTTTTTCAGTAGCAGAGGACTAGACGCTGCAACTGCCTGTTTTCCTGCAGACAGGCTGGGAAACATCTGGGTAATGCGACAGCTGTAGATCGATAAGGAAGAAGGTACTTGGATGTTTTTTTGTCATCCACATACAGGAACAAAAAGGGACAATGTAAATTAAACTGTAATATTACTAAGGACCAGTTGACACTAGTGCTATTCCAGACATCGCATGCGATTCGCACCGCATTTCTGTGCAGGTCACATGCGATGCAAAAATCATCCATACAAACTGTATGGCTGAATTTGCATCGCATTCGGACCAAACTCGTGCAGGACCCTTTTTTGTCCGCACCACAATCAGATCACACCCATGCGATCCGACATTGCAAATCACACTGCATTTTGCAAACTGATCGCTCAGTGCCACTAAGTAAACATACACTCTGCAACCTGTTCAGGCAAATTGATTGCGTTTTTGATTGCTGTGAATTCGCACTGCATCTAATGTGAACCTGCCCCTAAAGTCTCAACTGAATGAACAACCATTTGACAGGTTAAACTTCTATGTACTGTATGTATTTTTTCTGAGTATTTAGCAGTTAGCCTGGTGTTCATGGCAATCAAAGGGTTACAATAAACTCATGTGTGCCAATGTCACAGCACACAGGAGGGAGGAGCACTGTCCCACAACAGCACTATTGTAAAATGATCTTGGGAAGATAAAAGTAATCAACAGAAAATACCCAACACAGCCAGACACTATTTACCCCCATGATTGGTCAATCAGATCAGGCCACGGCCATCTCTTGTATAGGTTGCAGCGCGTTAGTCCCTAGCTGATGTTCATGCCAAAAGCTCAGTGACATGAATTCTGAAGGCTTCAGCTTGCAATCCAAAAAAATAAATCATGAAAACATCCTCTAAATTCTTTATATTTTCAGAGTTGTGTATTGGAGATTAAGATGATTATTGCCAAAGTCTAAAAATGAATTCACGCTAATAGAATCACATGATTTAGCAAAAAGCCTCAAGGATATCAAAACAATGACAAAACCAAGACTGAGAACTATGCCTAAAACAAGGCCCCATGTACACTGCTTCGGGTAAGCGGACGTTTAGCCAGCACAGTACACAGGGTCGTTTATAGTCATTTCTAGGCAGTTAAGTTAGAAGCATTGTTTGAAAAGCAAAAATTAAAAAAAGTTGATTTAAATTACAGTAGGTAAAATTTAAATCAACATTTTTAAAAGAGTAACTGTCATCTCTGTCCCACAGCAGCTCCTCCTATGACCCGCTGTTGACTCGCCGACAGTCCTATTCACTTTAATGGGACGGCTTGTGATGCAGCAGTGACACAACAAGGTGAGTGGATGTCCGCTAACAGGTGCTGCCATGATGGATCTGGAGTGACAGGTGCTCTTTAAATGTAAGAGACTCATTCTTGCTGGTAGTTAGAATTTTTAATATATGCAAACAAAATGAAGGTTTCCTATTTAGAATAAGCCGTCAGGTTAGTAAAACAGCAATATCCAAACCGATTCAATCATACAGTTTGTAGTGTACATAGATTTGAAAAACAATGGGATAAAGGAATATTCCTGAACTTTATTTTATCTCATGGTTAATTGTGTGAATGCATCAATGCAGTGCATGCTATTCAGTTTAAAGAGCTTGGATTCATTAACCACTTAAGGACCGCCGCATGTACATTTACGTCGGCAGAATGGCACCGACAGGCACATCAACGTATATATACTGGTGGGGTGCATCTTGGGGGGGATCGGATCCCCCCCGATATGGACGGCGGTCCCGCCGCATGTACGATCCGCACCGGGGCGAGCTATCCGTTTTCACCCTCCCCCTCGGATCGCTCCCAGCCAATGCTCGCGCCCGCCCGCCCTGTCACTTCCTCCTCCTGTGTAAACACAGGAAGGAGGAAGCGACGTGATCTCTCCCTCGGCGTTTGTTTCAAAAGTATGCCACTTTTGCGTTTAGAAGCACTTCAGAAAAAAAAACTAAAAATTATAGATAGATATTTTTTCCAGGAAAAGGTCCTCTCCACAACAAAAGCAAGTTAAGCTGGCCATATACTGTGTGAATTACAACAAATTCCTTAGGTACCAGACAAAATTCTCTTAATGGGGGGGGCCCAGCAAGCCCTGCTCTGTTCAAAATTCAATTGTTTTATCAACATTTATGAAAGATGCCAGCTGCATCCAAATTAATACAATGGCTGCAATGAGCAATCCGTTCACCCGCACTGTACTGCAATAGGTGTTCTACTTCTTCCCTACACCATCCAAAACTAAATGAAAACCTTTTGAGAGCAGTCCATGCAGCACATTTGACACCTGTATGGGTGCATGTCCCCAAATGTTTGTACTTAGGGACATGCACCTACACATGTCAAATTTGAATTAGCAACATCCATGTCCAATGTGTCCTAACTGATATGAATGGGACTGCTTGCATGCATAAACACCTGTGCATCCTGTATGAATGAGATCTAATACTGCAAGAAGGCCTTGCAGACAATACGATGGATAAAGAGTAGGGCTGTTACTTTTTGTGTTCGATTAATCGACTAATTTCGATTATAAACGCACATACAGATCCAACTACTTTTAGCTGATATCCTTGCAGGCTGATTCCCAGTGAGTGCAGCTCCCAACCACTGGAAAAATGGATAGCGGGATACAAAAAACACACAAAGGCAGCGCTCGATGGGAATAGCATTAAAACTTTTATAATCTTAGGTAAAGTAGGTAACAAAGTAAATATTGTACTGGAAATAAAATCAATGTAGCTACATAAACTGTAAAAATGGTGCGAGTAATACCAAACGGTAGCAAAAGCAGTCAAATACATGTAGCCAAGTATGATACCGTTATAAAAATGTGTACAACGATACCACTGCTGAATCCAGATGAGGAGAGGTTTACAGTCTGTCATGTAGAGTCGTTAAAAAAAGGGAACGATCACAACTCAGTGGATGGTTGGAATCCCAGGTTGTAGATGTAACAGCCCTTGAGTGTAACATGAGGTCCCGCCGGTGTGTTGTCATTTTCTGCTCCCCGTCTCAGAATGCTCCGAGTGCTGGGCGGCCACTGCGCATGCGCGATGCGTTCCAAACGCCCATGCGTGCATTTACGATGCACACCAGCGAAGCCGGTTGTAGCTCTTTCCTTAAATCCCGTGGATTGGAGATGTTAAAAAAAGAGCCAGGAGGCCGAGCGAGCGCAGCGAGCCGTCCGAGCGAAGCGAGGAGAGGGCCACTTTCCCCTAAGTCCAGTGCTCTAATGGCTTCGCTGGTGTGCAGCGTAAAGCCTGGAACGCATGAGTGTGGAACGCAGATGCGCAGTGGCCGCCCAGCACTTCCGGGCATTCTGAGACGGGGGAGCCGAATATGACACGTCACCGGCATGCAGATATAAAGGCACAGCAAAGGAGCCCTTCAGATGGACACAGCAAGCCCTGCTGGTGTCTGTGACATCACCGGATCTCCGACAGAATTCCCTCAAGGCTCGGAAGCCGGCGGAGAGGCAAGTACCAATCCAAAAATGTGATTGCTCAAAAAATTTAAAAGATTAAATCCAGGAATTAATAGTTAATTTCCACAGCCCTACTTTGGTTTCCCCCCACACAAATAGAGCTTTCTTTTGGTGGAATTTTATCACTGCTTGGGTTTTTATTTTTTGCTAAAACAAAAACAACAACAAAATAAAAAAATTTGCAAACAGGTAATTTTTCTCCATCGACATGCGCTGATGAGACAGCACCGATAGGCACAGATAAGGCGGCACTGATTGGTGACATTAATAGGTGGCACCGACAGGTGACGGCAGCTCTCCCGCTGGTAAATGACTTTTTTTCCCCCTCCATCAGCATGAGGAGAAGAAATAGGCGATTACCGTCTGTTTACATCACATGCTCACCTGTCATTGGCTGATCGCGTGGTAAGGGCTCGGGATCAACCCCTTACTCCAATCTATGATCCAGCGAGTGTCATAGATTCCCTATACGGATAAAGGGGACTTCCCCATAGTCCCCTTCATCCTTATGTTAAAAGAACAGCGATTAAAACAACCTCAAAAGCAATTCGAACAAGCTTGGAATAGTATCAGTGGTTTATTTCTATCTGTACTTCCACATCCTCTATATTGTGCCAGTGTTCCCCTTGGATTAAGAAGTACCCCAGTAAAGAATGAGTAAAAAAAGTAAAGAATGAGAAAGCAGGAAAAAATAAATAAATAAAAATACACCTGTTAATACGCTTATTCAATTAGTGCGTTCAATACAACAGCAAACAAAACATTTTCTTCCAAAACAATTTATCCAGAATATCAGAGGGCACAACCAATGAATTACTTCCATCAAGCAATTTTTCATCACATGTTTTCCGGCATCTACTACTTTTGCCTTCTTCACTAGACCTTTGCAGGTGTGTCTTCATCTTGGCCCATCACAACTGTCACATGATTAGTGCAACTCCTATACTACACAGAGCAGCCTGTATATGCCTACACGTTACCATGACGTTTTCCTCAAATCCAAATGAAAGATGTGCAATATGAAACAATTAATTCCTTGACTTAGAAAATGTTTGCAGCCTGCCTATCTAATCTTGCAATGAATAGAAACGATGAAAAAAGGACAGCACCCTTTTTACATACAAAAGGAGTTTTCTCATTCCCCCCCAACCTGTGTGACACTTCAATATAGCACTATAGCATAGCAACCAGGATTTAGGTTACTTAAACAGAACCAGTTACGACAGAATGATTCAGCTAGCGCAAGCTGAATCATTTTTATATATGCCATTTTTCTTTTTAAAGTGGACCTTTTAAATACCTAAGCATGAATACATTCCTGTATGACCATGCACACAGAAGCTGATAAACTGAACTCTATTAGCCCATGTGCCAATGCCCACATGGGCGTTTTTTTAGTGTTAATGAGCTGTGGAGTTTATTGGCTTTTTTTTTGAATGCCCGAAATTTGAGTTCTAAGTGCTGTTTTTCAGCGGGAAAACACTAAAATGCCCAAAACTGCTGCTCGCCGGCGTTTATCCATAAGCTGAAAAAAACGCTAATAAACACTATTGCAAAAACGACAAAAAGCTCCCTGTAAAGCTACTGCTGTTTTTTTATAGCTTTCACTCCATAGTAGGAAGTGCATCAACAAGGGCCTTAACCACTTCCCGCCCGGTCAATCGCAGATTGACGTCCGGGAAGTGGTAGTGAAATCCTGACTGGACGTCTATAGACGTCCTGCAGGATTTCATGCCGTGCGAGCCCATGGGGGGACGCGAGTAGAGGAGAGCCAATCGGTGGCTTTCCTGACAGGGGGGGGTTCGCGCTGATAGTTTATCAGCGCAGCCCCCCCCCCCTCGGATCGCCACACTGGACCACCAGGGAGTGCCCACACTGGACCACCAGGGAACAATAAAAAAAATTAAAAAAAAGGGGGGGCAATAAAAAAAAATAAATAAAAAAAAAATCCAGTAAAAAAATAAAAAAATGCCAGTCAGTGCCAACACATGGGCACTGACTGGCAACATAGATCCATCAGTGCCACCCCACAGTGTCCATCAGTGCCACCCCACAGTGTACATCAGTGCCACCCCACAGTGTCCATCAGTGCCACCCATAAGTGCCACCCACGAGTGCCCATCAGTGCCGCCTATGAGTGCCCATCAGTGCCGCCTATGAGTGCCCATCAGTGCCGCCTATGAGTGCCCATCATTGAAAGAGAAAACGTACTTATTTACAAAAAAACTAACAAAAAAATAAAAACGTATTTAAAAAAAAAAATAATAATCAGTCTTTTATTAGTTGTTGCGCAAAAAATAAAAACCGCGGAGGTGATCAAATACCACCAAAAGAAAGCTCTATTTGTAGGGAAAAAAGGACGCCAATTTTGTTTGGGTACAGTGTAGCATGACCGCGCAATTGTCATTCAAAGTGCGACAGCGCTGAAAGCTGAAAATTGGCTTGGGCGGGAAGGTGTGTAAGTGCCTGGTATGGAAGTGGTTAATGACCGAACCACCAGGTATTTTTAGTAAAAGCTGCATGTTTAAAAAGATTGAAGACAACCTTTAACATTGTTCCAAACGTATTTAATGGCCAAGATCTCTTAGCCGATCGTCCATGACAAAGACAGACACCAAGAGCAATATCATATTGCCTGGTCTGCTTTAAGGATGATTCACAGATGTTAGGGGGGATTTACACCCCATCCCCCTCATTGATCCTTGGAAGTTGAATGACCCTTGGCATCTTGTTACCCAACTTTTGGACATTTTAGTACCCAATAAATGCCCCCTTCTACTATATGCCTTCTTGCCCCTTCCTCTCCAATCTTATCTACACACTATTTTAAAGCCTGGTACACATGATCAGATTATCGGATGAATTTTCATCTTTTGTTGTAGCACGATAGTCTCATATCAAAAAGTGAGGGGGTTACCCAACATACGAAAATTCTCGCACAACAGAATTTAACTTGAGAAGTGATGTCATGTGTTGAATTGTTTTGTATGTAGTTTTTTTAGTTTCTGAACGTGCGTAGTCTTGCTCTTAGGATTTTTTTTAAACCAAAACTGTACTAACCAAAAACGAACAACGCGTTCACGTACAATAAAAATGTTGTAGCCTGCACATCCAGTTTTTGTCATCCAAAAATTCTGAATCCGCTGTCGAAAGCACCATACTAAAATGATCAGAAAAAAAAAAAGAAAACGCGACAGATCATTCAGATGAAGTTTTACTTCCGATTTTCTTATCGTATGTATGGGCCTTTACACTCTTTGGTCAGATCTTCTATTTAAATAACCAAGATCACTTATTCTATACAAGTAAATTCAATTTGTAACTTCATGTACTACATCTGATGGATGACTTGTGTGGGAGAACAAATTCATGGTTGATTAGATCACATCAGCTTTAATGCTGCATTAGGCACCGTTTAAAAAAAAAAAAAAAAAAAACACAATAAATCCTTTAGACTCCTTTCACACTGGAGTAGTTTGCACGCGTTATTGCGCTCAAAATACCGCCTGCAAACTGACCCTAAACTGTGTCTTCAGTGTGAATGCCCGAGGGCTTTCACAATGGAGCGCTGCGCTAGCAGGACGGTAGAAAAAGTCCTGCTAGCCGCATCTTTGGAGCGGTGAAAGAGCAGTGTGTATACCACTCCTCTCCATTGAAATCAACGGGACACTGCGGCTATACCGCCGGCAATGCTCCTCTGCAGAGGCATTCTGTGGTGGTTTTTAAGCCTTTCTCGGCCACTGGTGGGGGGTAAAACTGCCCTGCTAGCGGCTGAAGAGCACCACAAATTTGGTGGTAAAGCTCTGCTAAAAATAGCTGCGTTTTACCGCCGACGCCTCCCTCGCCCCAGTGTGTATATATAAATATATATAATAAATGCATATCATTTTGCAATAAATACCCCATATATAGAGTATCAGGCATATGGGGGTCGTTCAAACCACAATCCCTGCGTTTAATGTGCAGTTCTGCATATGTATTTACATGTTTGTAAGGGTGCTTGTGGCCTTTTTTGGGGAATTTGTCACCATTTCAATTAAGCAGGACATTTATTCCCCTCCAATTTATGTGCATTCCACTGAGTTTACATATGCCTGTGTATGCTGTTGTACTTTTTCTAATCACACTGCAACGCAATGGTGTAAAAAAGGCTCATTGGAATACATTGCTTTTAACTGTAAAGTTTTATTCACCATCTCGACTGTGGCTGGTCTGAATGAGCCCCAAAATTGTAGGCCAAAAACAGGCGATTCTGCTCCTGTACTACAAGTCACATGTAAAAATGTTAAGTGAAATTCTCTCTGAAATCGCCTGTCTACACTCACACCAAGTATGGATAAGGGTCCAAGTCACAAGTCAGCTGAAACCCAACAACTGCTTGCTCTCCCATTTGCTCTCTACACCCATCGGATGGGGAAAGGTGTGTGGGGTCAGGCAGTAGACGATTAGTATCTCGCAGGCTGCAGATGTCCAGGAAAGCCAGTCATACCCCTTTCACACTGGGGCCACGTTAGCGCTAACACGTCACTCCTAGCTGCTTTTGGGCCGGTAGCGGGGCAATTTTAACCCCAAAGAAGGGGTTAAAAACTCTGATGTTGCGGCACTTCCAAAGCGCTGCCCATTCATTCCAATTTGCAAGGAGTTTTGGGAGTGCAAAATACAGCGCTCCCAAACCGCCCCAAAAATGTTGATTGCAGTACTTTTCAGAATATCCGGGAAACGCACCACCCCAGTGTAAAAAGTCACACTTGAATGAATGGAAGGCGGTATTCAGGTGCTTAGCAAAGGCTATTTCCAGCGCTAACGTGCCTAAAAACCACCCCAGTGTGAAAGGGGTCTAAAGCTTGGGAGCCACTATACAAGCTCCTTTAAAAGCTGATGCCCAGGTTTTAGCTAAAGTACAACTAATGTCAAAAACTTTACTTTGGATAGAGTGGAGAGGGATTAGGGCTCTTTCACACGTCCGTTCAGTTTTTTAGATCAGTTTTTTCCCCCTTCAGTTGATCCGTTTTTTCATCAGTTTTTTGTCAGTTTTCCGTCCGTTTACATCAGTTTCCGTTCCGTTTTCCGTCCGTTTTTCATCAGTTTTTTTCATCCGTTTTTTTTTTTTTTTTTACATATTTCGATGAAAAACTGACGTTAGCGGATCGGATGGTAAACGGATCATCCGCTAACGTCCGTTTTTCGTCCGTTCCGTTTTTTTGACGGAAGAAAAATAGAGTTTTCTTCCGTCCAAAAAAACGGAGCTTACCGCAGACGGATGTTAACGGACGTTAGCGGATGCTCATCCGCTAACGGACGCTAACCCATAGGGAAGCATTGAGGTCCGTTAACGGACGTCCAAAAAATGGACGAACTGAACGGACGTGTGAAAGGGCCCTTAGAACGCCTGTCAGTTTTTATTGTCATCTGTGCCCCGTTAGGGCAGATAGAGAGGGTGAATCGCCCGGTTTACCATTATCACTGAAAGTTAAAAAAAAAAAAATCCCAAATTTTGGGCTGTCCCCTGAAAAGTAGAGGGGAAATCTTCCAATGGGGACACTAGTTCTGGTGACCTTGGGGCCCCAAAGAATTTCCTCTCACTTCCTGTTTGGCTATGGGGCAAAAAGTGAAGGCAAATCTCTGCAATGGGACACAGGTGTTAAAACCCTACCTTACTCTATTCACAATGGAAACAAGTTTTACCTATAGTTCTACTTTACCTAAAAGGCTCCATTGCACAGTGAAGCTGATATACTGCAGTTTATTGGCGTTTTGGCTTTTTTTTTTTTTTTTAAAAGCCCATAAACTGCACTCTGTTAGCCTATGTGTCAATGCACACATGGAAGTTTTTTAGTGTTAATTGCAGTTATAAGTGGAGTTTATGGGCTTTTTTTCTAAATGCCAGAAATTTGCGTTCATAGTGCCATTTTGATCACCTCTGCGGTTTTTGTTTTTTTTCCGCTATAAACAAAAGTATAGCGACAATTTTGAAAAAAAAAAGCAGATATTTTTTACTATAATAAATATCCCCGAAAAATATATAAAACAATTATTTTTCCACAGTTTTGACCAATACGTTTTCTACTACATATTTTTGGTAAAAATAAAAAATAAAAATAAAAAAAAAAATCGCAATAAGCGTATATTGATTGGTTTGCGCAAAAGTTATAGCGGCTTTTTTTTTACCGTGACTGCTAAATTGCGGCAGACACAACTGACACTTTTGGTTCGGCAAAGCAAGGACGTCATATGACGTCCTCCCAAAACTAGCGGATTATCATGCCAGTAGTAAAGTGGTTAAAGATAGCAGCTACCGTATTTGTAGCTTCTGGCTTTTACATTTTTATTTACAGGGTGAAGAATCTCTTTAAAGTGGAACTTTAGTCAAAAAATTAAGACCACTTCAGGCTGGTCCCTTTTGCAGGTATTGCTAGGTGTAACAAGATAGTGTGTCTACAGTTTAAAATCCAGTTATACACTGCTCTGCACATGCTCAGTTGCTCTCCATTTTTTTAGGTACTGCCGAATTTGTAGAGGCCGATCTGCTGACGGATGTCCCGCGGCCGTTCACCCCCCCCCCCCATTCTATTACATTCCGCAATACATTACCATACTCACTAGTAAGATGTTTTCAAACCGCCGCTGTCCGTTTTTATGAGCAAGCATTACTAGATATCTGCTGTCGGTCGTTTCCATTTTGCTTGTGGGCATTGTGAAGCCCACAAGCACCTATTTCCGGGAAGCGGTGAATGCAAATGACCCACCATTCGCTGCTCGATCCCGCGCAGTGTTAACGGCGAGCCGTTTCGTAAACGTCATGGTTGCCATGAAGACGGTAGATTTACCTGGGCTTCGAGCTGCACTGAGTCATGGGATGCATGGCACTTCGCTCCCAGAAAAGAGTGCGGCGCAGGAGAACACCTACTCGAGCAGGAGCGAGATGCCAGAAGTAGCCCTTTAGATGTAATAAGGTATTGTGATGGGGACTTTTTTTTTGGAGTGACAATGTATTATGTACGCATTATACTGATTAATATAAGCTACACTTGTCAATTTGCATGGAACTTTAACTGGAACTTTAAGGGAAAAATGACACCAGCCATTTGATGGCTTGACAGTTTGGTTGAGGACACAAGAAAATGTGACAGTTGGCATTCCTAGAATATAACTTTTTTAAACGTTAAATTGATGGACTTACTTTCACTTAACGATTTAGGGGGCTCTGGGCTTCAGAAAAACGACAGCCTCCAGCAAGAAGAAACCAGAGCAATGCTGGGGGCAATTTACAGCACATAACAATCTTGGTAGCATAATAATTCATGTGGAACGTATGTTCCTTGCTAAAGAACATTTTTTTTTTTATCAGGTTGTTATGGATAAAGTTTCGCTTTAAGCTGGGTATACGCAGTTTTTTTTCTCTCCACGAATAAAAACGGACAGATCCCCGCATCAACACAGATGTGCGATACAGGGATCTCACCTGATGAGTAAATGTATTTTGACAGAACACCACCCCCAGCCAATGGTTTTCCTGCATTCGACAAACCAGTTGAACAGACAGTGGTACACATGTACCAAAAGTCACTTGTCAGTCGATGTGTGTACCGGGGCTTTAGAGCTACCAACTCCTATGTAATACAAATTCTCTGCCTGGTTTGATACAAATGGAATAGATTGTTTAGGTGTGCCATAACACCAGAGTTTTGGGAAAGCTAAGAAAAAAAAAATTGTATAGCCCATTAGGCTTTAAATCTACCAACTATGAATGCAACAGCCTGATTTGCTGCTATCTAAATGAATTCATACAGATCCCAGCATATTATTTAGGTTGGAATCCCAACCACGACACTAGCTGCCTGGAGTTTGCATGTTCTCCCTGTGCCTGCATTGGTTTCCTCCAGGTACTGCGGTCTCCTCCCACATTCCAAAGACTTGCTGGTAGGTTAACTGGCCCTAGTAGGTTTACTGTGTGCATGAGAAAACAGTGCATGCGATTCACACAGGAATCTCACCACATTCCTGTGCACATCGCATGCACTGTCTGCAGTATGATTTCAGCCATACATTGGCACAAAAATGGTGCAGAACCCTTTTTTCTTCCAAACCTAAAAATCGCATCACATGGGTGTTCTAGCAATTGAACTGTGTTTTGCCGTTTCACAGCTTTGTTTGTTTGGCTGACTTTGCATTGCATGTGAGCTGCACAGCAATTTGGTACGAATCACATGCGATGTCTGATCACACAAGTGTGAACCCAGCCTGAATACGAGTTAAGGGACCTTAGATTGTAAGCTCCTTGAGGGCAAGCACTGATGTGAGCCCTGGTTCACACTTATGCAATGTGGGAAATGCAGAGAATCCTGTGCGTTTCCCATGCCACATTGCAATTGCACAGCGTCCATGCGATCTGCTGCAAGTGTCAAAACTTTGTTCCCCATTTTGGATAGAGCAAGGGAGGCTGTAAGATTAATCGCTAATACGTGTCCCATTGTGGAAATTTCCCTTCACTTCCTGTCCCATAACCAAATAGGAAGTGACAGAAAATCCTGCAAATTAAGGGAATTTCAATTGGAAGATTTTCCCTCTTACTTTTCTGGGGACAACTCAAAATGTAGGTTTTACTTTCACTGATAGTGGTAAACAGGACAAATAAAGAAGGTGAATCACCCTAAGAGGGGCACAGAAGCAATAAAAACTGAAAGGTGTTGCAATCCCTCTCCACTATATCCATAACTAAAAAATAAAATGTTTTGCCTTAGTTATACTTTAATCGCTTATAGCGGAGTTGCACCCAAAAGTGGAACTTCTGCTTAATCCACTCCTCGCCCCCTTACATGCCACATTTGGCATGTAATTTTTTTTTGGGGGGGGGGGGGGTGGGGGCTTCAGGAGGAGTGGGACTTCCTGTCCCACTTCCTCTATCTGCCGAGGGGCTGCTAAGGCGAATAGTCTAATCGCCTTTCTGCAGCCCCTCCCTGTAGGCGATCACCTGGAACACGTGACACGCCAATTGGATGCCGCGCCGCTCACGCATGCGCAGTGAGTGCCCGGCCGTGAAGACTAAAGCTGTCACAGCCGGGTGCCCACACTTGGAATGAAGACACCGGCCGGAGGGGGGGGGGGGGGGGGGGAGGGGAGTAGCGGAGCCCGGCCTGGAAGGTGGAGCAGGTAAGTGTATGTTTATTAAAAGCCAGCAGGTACACTTTTTGTAGCTGCTGACTTTTAACATAAAAATGACGGGAACACCCATTTAAGGACCGTTGCACAACCTTTTACGTTGACAGAATGGCACGGCTGGGAAAATGGGCGTACAGGTATGTCCCCTTTAATTGGACTCCGGCAGCACGTGACCATGCCCGCGGGACCCATGGACTCGATGTCTGCCAGTGTTCCGCAATCGGGTCACAGAGCTGAAGAACGGGGAGATGTCAGTGTAAACACAACATCTCCTCGTTCTTCCTAGTGACCTGTCACTGATCGTCTGTTCCCCGTCATCGGGAAAAGCGATCAGCGACCTGTCACTCGTAGCCACGCCCACTAACAGTATGAATCACTCCCTAGGACACACTTATCCCCTTCAGCACCCCCTACAGGTTAACCTCTTCACTGCCAGCGTAATTTTTACAGTAATCTGTGCATTTTTATAGGACTGATCGCTGTAAAAATCACAATGGTCCCAAAATGGCTTTGAAAGTGGTTAATAACCAGGGCTGTAGAGTCTGAGGAAATTTTGGGTACCTGGGAGTCGGCAAACAATGCACCGACTCCAACTCCTACTAAATTTAGATTGTCAGAACATTTAGGAGTCTGAATATTTATCTATCAGCCCTGTATAATAATAACACCCTGAAAAAGATCACAAAACACAGTGCGATTGCCAGAATCTCATTGCATGTATTCCGGAGCAAGGGAGAAAAAATGTTCCTGCACCATTTTGGTGCAGATGCGATTTCAGACATACAAAACGTACGGCTAAAATTACACCGCACAAACATGGCATGTGATGTGCACAGGAATGCGGTGCGAATCACATGCTGTGTCTACATGGTACAAATGTAAACCCAGGCTGAATGTACATATATATGTGTAAACTGACAGCACTATACAAATACCTGTAATATATTGTTTGGATAGAGACAAATGGGCTATGCACAGCTCCTCCCACGGGGGGGGCATGTATGTAGAAGGCTACGCACAGCTCCTCCCACGGGGGGGGGGGCATGTATGTAGAAGGCTACGCACAGCTCCTCCCACGGGGGGGGGCGCATGTATGTAGAAGGCTACGCACAGCTCCCACAGGAGGCAATGTATGTAGAAGGCTACGCACAGCTCCCACAGGGGACATGTATGTAGAAGGCTACGCACAGCTCCCACAGGGGGCATGTATGTAGAAGGCTACGCACAGCTCCCACAGGGGGCATGTATGTAGAAGTCTACGCACAGATCCCACGGGGGGCATGTATGTAGAAGTCTACGCACAGATCCCACAGGGGACATGTATGTAGAAGGCTACGCACAGCTCCCACAGGGGGCATGTATGTAGAAGTCTACGCACAGATCCCACAGGGGGCATGTATGTAGAAGTCTACGCACAGATCCCACAGGGGGCATGTATGTAGAAGTCTACGCACAGATCCCACAGGGGGCATGTATGTAGAAGTCTACGCACAGATCCCACAGGGGGCATGTATGTAGAATACAGATCCCAGGGGGCATGTATGTAGAAGTCTACAGCAGGGGGCATGTATGTAGAAGTCTACGCACAGATCCCACGGGGGGCATGTATGTAGAAGTCTACGCACAGATCCCACGGGGGGCATGTATGTAGAAGTCTACGCACAGCACATGTATGTAGAAGTCTACACAGGGGGCATGTATGTAGAAGTCTACGCACAGATCCCACGGGGGGCATGTATGTAGAAGTCTACGCACAGATCCCACGGGGGGCATGTATGTAGAAGTCTACGCACAGATCCCACGGGGGGCATGTATGTAGAAGTCTACGCACAGATCCCACGGGGGGCATGTATGTAGAAGTCTACGCACAGATCCCACGGGGGGCATGTATGTAGAAGTCTACGCACAGATCCCACGGGGGGCATGTATGTAGAAGTCTACGCACAGCACGGGGGGCATGTATGTAGAAGTCTACGCACAGATCCCAGGGGGCATGTATGTAGAAGTCTACGCACAGATCCCACGGGGGGCATGTATGTAGAAGTCTACGCACAGATCCCACGGGGGGCATGTATGTAGAAGTCTACGCACAGATCCCACGGGGGGCATGTATGTAGAAGTCTACGCACAGATCCCACGGGGGGCATGTATGTAGAAGTCTACGCACAGATCCCACGGGGGGCATGTATGTAGAAGTCTACGCACAGATCCCACGGGGGGCATGTATGTAGAAGTCTACGCACAGATCCCACGGGGGGCATGTATGTAGAAGTCTACGCACAGATCCCACGGGGGGCATGTATGTAGAAGTCTACGCACAGATCCCACGGGGGGCATGTATGTAGAAGTCTACGCACAGATCCCACGGGGGGCATGTATGTAGAAGTCTACGCACAGATCCCACGGGGGGCATGTATGTAGAAGTCTACGCACAGATCCCACGGGGGGCATGTATGTAGAAGTCTACGCACAGATCCCACGGGGGGCATGTATGTAGAAGTCTACGCACAGATCCCACGGGGGGCATGTATGTAGAAGTCTACGCACAGATCCCACGGGGGGCATGTATGTAGAAGTCTACGCACAGATCCCACGGGGGGCATGTATGTAGAAGTCTACGCACAGATCCCACGGGGGGCATGTATGTAGAAGGCTACGCACAGCTCCCACGGGGGGCATGTATGTAGAAGGCTACGCACAGCTCCCACGGGGGGCATGTATGTAGAAGGCTACGCACAGCTCCCACGGGGGGCATGTATGTAGAAGGCTACGCACAGCTCCTCCCACACGGGGGGCATGTATGTAGAAGGCTACGCACAGCTCCTCCCACGGGGGGCATGTATGTAGAAGTCTACGCACAGATCCCACGGGGGGCATGTATGTAGAAGTCTACGCACAGATCCCACGGGGGGCATGTATGTAGAAGTCTACGCACAGCTCCCACAGGAGGCAATGTATGTAGAAGGCTACGCACAGCTCCCACAGGAGGCAATGTATGTAGAAGGCTACGCACAGCTCCCACAGGAGGCAATGTATGTAGAAGGCTACGCACAGCTCCCACAGGAGGCAATGTATGTAGAAGGCTACGCACAGCTCCCACGGGGGGCATGTATGTAGAAGGCTACGCACAGCTCCCACGGGGGGCATGTATGTAGAAGGCTACGCACAGCTCCCACAGGGGGCATGTATGTAGAAGGCTACGCACAGCTCCCACAGGAGGCAATGTATGTAGAAAGTCTATGCACAGCTCCCACGGGGGCATGTATGTAGAAGGCTATGCACAGCTCCAGCAGTGGGATGCTGTGTATAACGGACACTGACAGCTGTCATACCTGCATAGAAGCGGATGAGGCAGCCGATCTCGGGCTCCATGCCCTCCTCCTGTACCCGGCACAGATCCCTGAAGCCCAGTTGGAAGAGGTAATCGTTCTGGACCTGCAACGGCCGTTCATGTGGCTCCAGCCTCCGGCTGCTCTCCCCGTGTAGCTGTACATAGAGGGATCCGGGGGATTGGACATCGTGTAGTAGAGGCCGGGCGGGAACAGTGACAGCCCGGGCAGGCGGTGGTGTTGGCGGTTCGGCGTTGAGTTCCTCCACAGAGGAGGATGATGATGATGTAGAGGAGGAGGAGGAGGCGGCCCCGCAGTGAAAGAGCTCCAGTCCCTGGCACACGGCGGGGCTCCTGCTGTCAGTAGGCTCCTCTTGGTTTCCATGCTCCCAGGATGATGTCTTCTGTGGGGTGCTAAGCCAGGCTCCGCAGTCATGGAGGGGCTCAGCTTGGCCCAGTACTCGGAGTACCCCGGACGAGCCTCCTCCAGGTCTGAGCAGACGGGCGGCTACTTGTGCGGCGGTGGTGTCCAGAGTACATAGTAATGGTCTGAGGCTGGGAGACGAGTGTCTGTGATAGATATGGACACAACCTCTCCTCAGCTCTCCCCTCACCCATTCCTTCTCCTGTCTGGGTAGAGGAACCCATTGCTTGGACTTCAGTAGGCTCTTCCTATCCAGGCTGCGGCTGCCAGGCCCTACAGTACCACAAGCCGGGCTGTGAGGGGACGAGGCGGACACATTCCTCTTCAGCCGCCTCCTCCTCCTCAGCAGGAGCACCGAGTTGTCCGCCGCCCGGGTGTGTGTCAGGTGGGTGTCCTCAGTGTCCGCCGGGCGCCTCTCCTCCCCTGGCGGGGTCCCGGCTGCCTGCTCTATGGACGATGACGCGGGAACACGCGAAGCTTCCAGAGACATCATTGCTGAATCCCAGCACAGCCCCGAACATTCTACCGAGCCCCGGCTCTGCCCTGCGCCATCATGGAGATGATGTTGATGATCTAGCGCTCCCCTCCTAAATTGCTCCAGATAGGCAGCCCCGCCACTCCATACGAGAGGGGTGTGCCCGCCCAGCCAGCCTCATACATATCAACCACACACGGGAGGACTCGCCGCTCATGCCCACGTCACGTGAGGAGCTGTGCATTCCGGGAAATGTAGTTTGCCGTGGTGGGGCGCTCCCTCATGATGATTGGCCGCATAGCAAGGCATGCGTTCTCACCATAGATTCCTGTACAGGTGTGCATCACCTTTCCTGAAAGGGAACGCAGAGCTCCTCAGTGCTTTCATTACAATGTAAACAGGACGCCTTGACGTAACGCGCGTTTTCGTTTGTGTCACTTGAATGGTAATTACTGAAAGCCCCGTCCTAGTCGTGTCTCTTCTATGGAGCGGGAGGACAGGGGAGTTCTGAGGGACAGACACCACCCACTGGACTCACTACCCCAAAAATATACAGGAAGGCATACAGCACTTGTGTGAAATATACATTATATTACCTGAAGTATTGGGACGCCTGCCTTACACACATGAACTTTAACCACTGACAACCTATGGGGCCCCCGGGTAATAAGGAGATTATTGGGGCCCCCAGGCAATAGAAGATTATGCCCCCTCGGCAATAGGAGATTATGAGGCCACACAGTATACACACACAATATACATACACACACTGAAAGGGTACTGGAGAGGCGGGGCACCTATAATCTTGGGATTTTTAGACCAAAAGGATGTCGGTAAGGGATATTTCAGGGACAGATGTAAAAAAAACACCCATTTTTACATACTGTCCCTGGTTTTACTGAGGCTGCCAACCCTGATGGGGCCTCCTGGCATGGGGCCCTCAGGCAGTGCCGATTGCTCAGTCCGCCCCTGCTTAGGGCTCACTTACACTTGCTTCGGCTTCAACACACATGAATGGCTAGTTTACACTTGTTTCAATACAAGGCTTCGGACAGGCTTTGTTAAAGCTCTCTGAACGCCAATCAAAGCTCCTGACACTACATAAAATGGTTACCTTACAGTCCTGTTTGCACCTTGTTTTTGCTTTGCTTCGCTTCAAAATTTATACCCCACTTGAAGTAGCTTCAAGTGGTGCTTTATAGAAGTCTATGGCAAAGCTCGCTTGAAGCTCCCCCTGAAGCCATATCAAAGCTTTTGCTTTGGCTTCACTTCAAAAAATATTCCATATGTAGCTTCAAAGCGTCATCAAAGCCTTCATAGGAGTCTACGGTAAAGCTTCGCTTGAAGCTCAACAAAGCCTCATTAAAGGTTCACCGAAGTCTCATCAAAGCTTTTGCTTCACTTCAAAAATATACCCTATGTAGCTTCAATGGTGCTTCAAAGCGTCATCAAAGCCTTCATAGAAGTCTACGGCAAAGCTTGCTTGAAACTCCACCGAAGCCTCATCAAAGCTTTTGCTTTGGCTTCACTTCAAATATTATACCCCATGTAGCTTCAGTGGTGCTTCAAAGCCTTCATAGAAGTCTATGGCAAAGCTTACTTGAAGCCTAAACAAAGCCTCATCGGAGCTTAACCAAAGCCTCAATGAAGCCCCATCGAAGCTTAGCCAAATTCTCCTCGAAGCTCCACCAAAGCCTCATTGAAGCACCAAGCAAAAGCAAGGTGTAAACAGGACTGTAAGCTAACCACTGATTTAGTGACAGGAGCTTTGACTGGCGTTCAGAGAGCTTTACAAAAGCCTGTCCAAAGCCTTGTTTTGAAGCAAGTGTAAACTGGCCCTTAAAGCGGTTTTATACCCAAAAAACAAAAACCTGTAAGGCAAAGGCATAATGACCTAGAATGCACCCATTATAAAATGACTTAGAACGAATAGCCCACAGGGTCGCCCCGTCACTGATTATGGAGCCAACGCATTCCCTCTGCCTTTCTACTGGATTGGAGGCACTGGCGTCGTGAGTGGCAGGAGCCACGATTACGTCACTCCCGCACGTGCGCAAGAGCCCTCTGTTTCGGCAAGTTCCGGCACAATACACCAGACCTTCACTGCATATGCGCCGATGATGTCAGCGGCTACATGCAAGGCGAATATCTCCTAAACCGTATAGGTTTAGGAGATATTCATTTTACCTGCTGGTAAGCCTTATGCCGTGTACACACGGTCGTTTTTTGCGATGAAAAAAAACGACGTTTTTTAAAACGTCATTTAAATTGATCGTGTGTGGGCAAAAGTCGTTTTTTGTCTTAAAAAAACGACCAAAAAAAATTACATGCTTGAATTTTTTGTGCGTTTTTCAAAACTTCGTTTTTTGTTTCACAAAAATCACCGTGTGTAGCAAAACGTCGTTCAAAACGACGTTTTTCAACCCGCGCATGCCCAGAAGCTAGTTATGAAGCGAGCTTCAATGGAAAAGCGTGGTGAACGTAACCTTGCTTTTTGTGAAAAAACGATGGTGTGTATGCAAAATTGTCTTCACAGAAAACGTCGTTTTTTTTTCATCGCAAAAAACGACCGTGTGTACGCGGCATTAGTATTATCATAGGCTTATGTGTAGGTAAAAATGACCAAGCGGACAAAAAAACTGCTTTAACCACTTTAGCCCCTGACCATTTGTCAGCCTAAGGACCAGAGGTGTTTTTACAATTTCGCACTGCACTGCTTAAACTGGTAATTGCGCGGTCATGCACTGTTGTACCCAAACAAAATTTGCGTCTTTTTTCCCCCCACAAATAGAGCTTTCTTTTGATGGTATTGTGATTGCCTCTGCGATTTTTATTTTTGCGATATAAATAAAAAAAAAATCGAAAATTTTAAAATATATATATATTTTCTACTTTTTGTTATAAGAAAAATCGAATAAACTCAATTTTAGTCATACATTAAGGCCGAAATTTATTCAGCCACATGTCTTTAGTAAAAAAAATGTCAATAAGCGTATATAGGTTTGCGCAAAAGTTATAGTGTCTACAAACTAGGGTACATTTTCTGGAATTTACACAGCTTTTAGTTTGAGATACCCCTTAGCAAATAGCTTAGGGGGGGGGTTTCCAAAATGGGGTCATTTGGGGGGGTTTTGAATTGTCCTGGAATTTTATGCACAACATTTAGAAGCTTATGTCACACATCACCCACTCTTCTAACCACTTGAAGACAAAGCCCTTTCTGACACTTTTTGTTTACATAAAAACATTTTTTTTTTGCAAGAAAATTACGTTGAACCCCCAAACATTATATATTCTTTTAAAGCAAAGGCCCTACAGATTAAAATGGTGGGTTGTTTTTTTTTTCCACACAGTATTTGCGCAGCGATTTTTCAAATGCATGTTTTTGGGAAAAAATACACTTTTTTTTTTTTCATTTTACTGCACTAAAACACACTATATTGCCCAAATGTTTCATGAAATAAAAAAGATCTTAGACCGAGTACATGGATACCAAACATGACATGCTTTAAAATTGCGCATCGCGGTGATACCTCATGTATGGTGCAATTGCTGTTTACCTATGACGCCAGACCGACTCTTGCGTTCACCTTTGCGCGAGAGCAGGGGGGGACAGGGCTGCTTTTTTATTATTATTTATTTTGCTTTTTTACTTTATTTTTAAATTTTAATTTTTGTTCCTTCCATTTATTTTAATTTTTTTATCATTTTTATTGTTATCTTTGGGGCATCAGGGGTGATCTGGGGGGTGATCAGGGGGTGACTGGGGGGTGGAAAGTGTGCCTACATGTCAGTCAAGTGTTTGTGCACTTACTTGGATGTCTTCTTTCCTCGAGCTCTGGTCAAAAAGACCGCCTCGAGGAGAGATGACATCACTTCCTCCTGCCTGTGTTTACAGTTCACAGGCAAGGGAGGCATTGGATTCGCTAGGAATGATCGTGAGGGGTGGCCAGAAGTCAATGGTCGCCCCCTCATCACGGATCGCGATGCATACTAGCTCATTATGCTTTGGTCTTGCAGGTTCTTGTTACTTTTTTTTGATATGACACTGCGTCGCTTTAACTGACAATTGCGCGGTCGTGCAACGCTGCACCCAAACAAAAACAAACTTCCTTTTCCGACAAATAGAGCTTTCTTTTGGTGCTATTTGTTCACCTCTGCGTTTTTTTTTTTTGTTTTTTTTTTTTTAAACAAAAAAAGATCGACAATTTTGAAAAAAAATTTTTTTCACTTTTTGCTATAATAAATATCCCCCCAAAAATATATATATATATAAAAAAACAATTTTTTCCCTCAGTTTAGGCTGATATGTATCCTTCTACATAAAAAAATAAAAATAAATAAAAATCGCAATAAGCGTATATTGATTGGTTAGTGCCAAAGTTATAGCGTCTACAAAATAGGGGATAGATTTATGGCATTTTTATTTTTTATTAGTAATGGTGGCGATCTGCTATTTTTATCGTGACTGCAACATTATGGCGAACACATCGAAAACTTTTGACACTATTTTGGGACCATTGTCATTTATACAGCGATCAGAGCTATAAAAATGCACTGATTACTGTGTAAATGACACTGGCAGGGAAGGAGTTAAACACTAGGGGGCGATCAAGGGGTTAAGTGTGTCCTAGGGAGTGATGCTAACTGTAGGGGGATGGGCTCACTACAACATGACAGAGATCACTGCTCCCGATGACAGGGAGCAGTGGATCCCTGTCATGTTGCTAGGCAGAACAGGCTCAAAATGCGGCATGCCTTCTTTACAGGTCTCCCACCGTATCTGCAGCTCAGTTGCGATGTTTAACATGATCGCGTTTTCAGGCCCTTTGAATGACTGGTCAGGGACATCAAGTTCCGACTGCGGGGCAAAAGAAGACGACAATTTTAAAAAAAACACAATTTTTTTTCCTTTTTATTTAATACATCTCACAATATTTTTTTAAAAAAAAAGGAGCATGCGGCAGGTTTGCGCGTCCCATTTTTATTTAATTTTTTTTACAATGGCGGGGAGCGATTTTACTTTTGAACGGGACGTACAGCGGTACGCACCATTTGGCAGGGAAGGGGTACCACAGTTCTAACTGCACATCGTGTTGTGCTCGATGGGTATATCGACTGTGTGTGATCCACACTCCTGCCGTGCTGTCGGCATCACGGCCGCTCGGGCACGGGATCGGGGTGGTGCCGCGGGCGCGCGCGCGTAGAACGCCGTACAGGACGGCAACGCCTCATTTCGTGACACGTTGTTTAAAATCAGTATTATTTGCTAGAAAATTACTTAGAACCCCCAAATATATATATATATTTAGCAGAGACCCTAGAGAATAAAATGGAGATGTTGCAATACTTTATGTCATACCGTATTTGTGCAGCGGTCTTACAATGACAATTTGTTTTGGAATATGATATGCGAGTACTTTGGATTACGAGCATTTTCCTGGAACGGATTATGCTTTGATCCAAGGTTCTACTGTACAGTGTTTAACTTTGATTCCAATTACCTAGCTCAAACCAGTGCAGCGCATTCTAGTGCAGTCAACAAAAGTTTCTGTATGGAACACATCTTGAAAGTGGCAAAACGCATTGAGAATGCATCAAAAACACTCATGCAGATACGCAGAAATTGTGATCTGGCCATCAGGCTTGTACAGAAGACAGGTTTTGCCTGTCGACTAGCAATAGCGTTAATTTCAATAAATAAACTTTAGAAATAGCATTAGGCCGGGTTCGCACTGGTACGATAATCGTACCACTTTGTATCCGACTTTGCAGACAGGGATCCGACTTTGATCCCCGACAATACCAGGCACTGTCTGGTATGAATCTTTAGGAAGAATTCCACGCCAAATAAAAAAAAAAAAACGGCATGGGTTCCCCCTCTAAGAGCATACCAGACCCTTCGGTCCGGAATGGATTTTAAGGGGAACCCCCACACTGAAAAACGGCGTGGGGGTTCCTCCCAAAATCCCTACCAGACCCTTATCTGATCACACAGCCCGGCAGGTCAGTAAGGGGGTGGGAACGAGCGAGCGCCCCCCCCTCTGAACTGTACCAGGCCACATGCCCTCAACATGGGAGGGGTGGGTGGTTTGGGGCAGGGGGACCCTGCACCCCTTCACCCCAAGGCACCTTGTCCCCATGGACAAGATTAACACAGGATTACAGCGCTCTGAATGACCATGTACATAGAATTTACATAAATATAAATAAAAGTCTAGTCCATTGGGTGTGAGTCCAAAAGAGGAACTTGATCGTGACAATATCCAATGTAGGGATAACTGTAGATGCTCAGGGCTGCTCTCTCCAGAAGCGAAGTCAGCTCAAACCATACAATAGAAAAACAAGAACAAGAAAGCGCCGCTGAGTGATCTGATTTAATTTAACAACAACAATAGTATTCCAACACTTACATCTAGGGGCACTCTGATGCAGTCTGGGATGCTGGTGTCAAGGGCTTCAGTGCAGTCTGGAAACCATGTGAGAGGCTGGAAAAGCTGTTCAATGGAGGAGCGTCAGCCATTCTTAACCACTTCCTTACTGGGCACTTATAACCCTTCCTGACCAGGTGAAATTTCAGCTTCTGGCACTGCGTCGCTTTAACTGACAATTGCGCGGTCGTGCGACGTGGCTCCCAAACAAAATTGGCGTCCTTTTTTCCCCACAAATAGAGCTTTCTTTTGGTGGTATTTGATCATCTCTGCGGTTTTTATTTTTTGCGCTATAAACAAAAAAAGAGCGACAATTTTGAAAAAAAGTCAATATTTTTTACTTGTTACTATAATAAATAGCCCATTTTTTAAAAAATAAAATAAAAAAATTCTCAGTTTAGGCCGATACGTATTATTCTACATATTTTTGGTAAAAAAAAAAAAAAAAATCGCAATAAGCGACTGGTTTGCGCAAAAGTTATAGCGCATACAAAATAGGGGACAGAATTATTATTAATTTTTATAATTTTTTTTTTACTAGTAATGGCGGCGATCTGCGATTTTTATTGGGACTGCGACGTTATGGTGGACACATCGGACACTTTTGACACATTTTTGGCGCCATTCACATTTATACTGCGATCAGTGCTATAAAAATGCACCGATTACTGTATAAGTGTGACTGGCAGTGAAGGGGTTAACACTAGGGGGCATGGAAGGGGTTAAATGTATTCTGGGTGTGTTCTAACTGTGTGGGGGGGAGGGGGTGACTGGGGGAGGTGACCGATGCTGTGTCCCTGTACAAGAGACACAGATCGGTCACCTCACTCCCTGACAGGACGTGGATCTCTGTGTTTACACACAGAGATCCATGTCTTGTCCCTGTAACCGCCGATTGCGAGTGCCTGACGGACATCGCGGCCGCCGGGCACGCGCATCGGCATCTCAGGAATGTAGCGAGCACGCGCGCGATGCCGGCGGCGCTCGCGCGCCCTCTAGTGGCCATTAAAAGCACAGGGCGCATATATGCGCCCTGTCAGATTCAGGACAGCCCAACGGCCGCATATATTCGTACGGCCGTCGGGAAGTGGTTAACCATAGAGGGGCCGACTTGCAAGTCCATGTGTGGATGTTGTGTTCTCAGCTGATCCACCGCGCCGCTGGTCCGTGACGTCACTGGGAAACAGGTTCAGGGCACAAGAACAGGTTCAGAATCAGGACCAGATAACAAGCTAGCAGGTCAGGGTGCAAGGACTGTACCAAAGCGATGTTACAGTCCTTGCGCCCTGACCTTGTGCTTTCTTGTTCTTGTTTTTCTGTCCCCATGGACAAGAGCCTCTTCCTGACAATCCTGGCCGTTGGTTGGCGGGGGGTGTGGGCAGGGAGCTTATCCGAATCTGAGAGCCCCTTTTAAGAAGGGGGGGCCCCAGATCCGGGACCCCCACCCTATGTGAATGAGTACATTCTACCGCTACCATTCACCTAAGAAAAAAAAGTGTCAAAAATAAAACACTACACAGGTTTTTCAAGTCATTTATTAAGTAACTCCACGAACTCTTCCAAAATTCTTCTCCCCTCTCCGGCTCTTTTCTGCTCTCTCTTTGGTTCTTCTCCCTCTGTCAACTATAGAAAGATCGAAAGATTTGTCCCCAAATCAAAGCTCCGAAAAACAGGGGAGAGGTGGGCAATTAGGACTATGGCGGTACAGATAAGAAGATAAAGTGAGGTATAAATACACATATATAGAAAAATAACAAAATGTTATTAATAAAAATCAATAAAAGACAATGAGATTCGTGCATAGTTAAAACCGTTTGGTGGCAGACCACACAGGTCACCAAAGGAAGAATCCCCAGGTAGGGGAAAAAACCCAATGGGACATGGGTCGCGAAGGGCATCCCTACTAGTTTTGCGGTATGCACCACTTCCTCAGGAGAATGTCTAAAGCCCCTACTGGATCCGGGACACCAAAGCACCACAAGAGGAGGTCCCCTGCGGCGGACATGGGGGGACGTGCCATGAATGGACTAATTGCAGTGTAACAGTGCAGTATAGAGGGTCGGACCCAGGGAAATATACCAATGATAAAGGGATGACATGATAAAAGGGGATAAAACACTGCAATAAAGCCCAGCACGGTGCACTGGGTAATGGTGAAGGTGGAAGTTCTTTATTCCTCTGTCAGCTGTCTTCCGCTGTCTTCTGCTCTTTTGCTCGGTCTTCTCCACTGTTTTCTTCCTCGGTCCTTCTTCCGATGTTAACACAACGCTCTCCCCCCACTCTAATGCCGGCTGCGCAGTGTGCACATATTGGCATGGGGCGGGTAACGTGTGACATCACCCAGAGGCCCCGCCCCTTATTTTGTTCAATACGTTTTTATTAAAATATTCAAGACAAAAAGGACAAGTAACAATCACAAAAGCAAATAATAAAATAAAAATAATAAAGGTACAGGGGCAGCAGATGTGGTCAAGCCTTGCCAAGGTAACAAAAACCTCCAGATGTCATACAATCATAATACAGTAGGAACCACCATATACGAAAGGTGACTGACATGGTACAACAGTAAGAAACCATCTCATGTCGCCACTGGTCAATTGTACTTGTACCAACTTACAAAAAGTATAGCAATTAGCCAAAGGAAAACAAAAAAGGTAAGGAAAGATATGAGAAAGGGGTAAGAGCAGAAAAAGGGTAAGGGAGGGACGGGGAGGGGAAGGTGGGTGTTCCGCCACAGGTGACTACACAGACAAAGCAAAACAGATTGAGCATATTGAATATCAGCATCACATAGTTCAAGACATAAGGTCGGCATATGTAGAAGTATACGCCCCGCCCCTTATAACATCACCACCTGGGGCATGATGCTATGCCAAGATTGCTTGGAAGATATAGGCAAGGGCTATCATGAAGGTCTTGTGCAACCGTACAAACTAAGTGTGCAGGCAGCAAGTTTGGGGCAAGAGAGATCAGTTATTTTTGGCTTTAGCAGCTTTTCTTTGATTGTCAGTCTCTTTTCATTTGTTCTCTCCTGCACTATATTTGCTATGTTATAGCCCGTTGTGAGCTGACGTGAGGTGGGCCAGGAAAACGGAAAATTGTTATCAAATACTTACCGTAATTTTCCTTTCCTGGGCCATCCTCACATCAGCACAGGACTCCCTCCCTAGTGGCCTGTCGTAGGCTAGGATATCAAACACCTTAGTTGGAGGAGGGGCTGTCTTTTATTTAGCTAGGAACATGTGGGGTTTCAAAGGAGGTGTTAGCCCATTGTTTGCTGACGTGAGGATGGGCCAGGAAAGGAAAATTACGGTAAGTATTTGATTACAATTTTCCATTATACTGTACAGCAGAGATAAAAGCCTTCTTTATAGCTCGACATATACCACCCAATCCAATTGTCCAATCTCTACACGCATGATGGGTTCATTGTTTGGACTGATTATGTACACAACTGCATCAGCGCATTATCTGCACCTAGTTAAAGCCCAACACCAGGCTATTTTTTCTTTATGGTCTTTAGAGGTATTAATTAGATGCAATACTATGCTCTCTGGTGTTCCCCCTCTATAATAGCTTTCAACATCATTCAAAGACTAAAGATTTTCTTTGGGAACAGAGCATAATAGACCCATCCCCTGAATAGAGCATCACCCCAGCAATTCATTCACATACAATGATGCAGGGAGATGCATTATTAACCACTTAACCCCCGGACCAATATGCTGCTAAATGCCCAGAGGCGTTTTTACAATTCGGCACTGCGTCGCTTTAACAGACAATTGCGCGGTCGTGCGACGTGGCTCCCAAACAAAATTTGCGTCTTTTTCTTCCCACAAATAGAGCTTTCTTTTGATGGTATTTGATTGCCTCTGCGATTTTTATTTTTTGCGCTATAAACAAAAATAGAGCGACATTTTTGAAAAAAAATCTATATTTTTTAATTTTGTTCTAAGAAAAATTGAATAAACAAAATTTTAGTCAAACATTTAGGCCAAAATTTATTCAGCCACGTGTCTTTAGTAAAAAAAAAAAAAAATCGCAATAAAAAAAAAAAAAATAGCTACCTAGCGGCAACAGTAACACTAATACAGTGATCAGAAAAATGGTCGCTTAGTGACGCTGGCAAAAGGGGGTGAAAGGGTTAACTAGGGCGGTGATCAAGGGGTTAAAACTTTATTAGGGGGGTATAGGGCTACCCTGAACCTAACACTAACTGCCTGTCACACTGACACTAAATGCAGTAATCAGTACATATATGATCACTGCATTCAGTGACACTGTGACAGGGGGGTGATCGCAAGGGGTTAATGTGCCTATGTGTACTGGTGTCAGTGTAGTGTTGGTGCAACTTACTGTGATGTCTTCTCTCCTCTCGGCGGTTTGAAAACACCGCCGAGAGGAGAGCTGCATCACTTCCTCTGCCAGTGTTTACATTTTACAGGCAGAGGAAGTGACACGGCGGGACACGACGGGATTGGCTGGGAGCGATCACGAGGGGGCTCCCACAGGTAAGCCGCTCGCCGCACGCAGCGGAGGTGGTCCCGATCGGACCCCCGACCCGCTAGAAGGCAGGGACGTATATATATACGCCCATCTGCCTGTACGTGCCATTCTGTGGACGTACATAGGCGTGTGGCGGGCGTTAAGTGGTTAAGAGCCACCCACTGCTGGGAAAAGACCAAAGCAAAATGAAGCTGTACATCCCATATTTAAATGGAAGCTTTCATAAAATATTTTTTCCATTTAAAAAATAAAAATATTGGTTTATGTGTGTACCTCATAGTAAAAGTTTATTGAAAACAAGTATTTGATATGCAAAACAATCTGCATTTCAATTCAGAATGTTCGAAAATTGTGTAGTCTGTCTAAAGCCCAGTACACACAATTGGATATTCCGACAACAATTGTCTGACGGACGTGTTTTGTCAGACAATCCGACTGTCTGTATGCTCCATCGGACAATTGTTGTCGGAATTTCCGACAACAAATTTTGGCTGTGCATGCTCTGAAATTTTCAGACAAAACATGTGTTTCGTCGGATCATCCGATCGTGTGTACACAAATTCTTAGGACTAAAATTCAAATACAAACACGCATGCTCTGAACCAATGCTAAACATCAGACAACAATAGCAGAAGTTGCCCAAAGGGTGGCGGTAAAGAGCTGAAAAACCACATGGTTTGGTGTATGTTGGCTGAAAATGTTCTGCCGTGTGTATGCATACCAAGTTCACGGCCAATGCTTCTTTGCACAAAAATCCATGGAAAAGTCAGATGGAAGTCTGATTGTGTTTCTACGAGACTTTAGTCTGTTTTTTCAGGTTTGAACAATGCAAAATAAATTAATAAAACTGGTCCAATATGTCTTATTCTACTAACATGTCAGGCTTGAACCAGGGTAAGATCCTACTGACCAAATTCCTTTACTGCATTCCCTTTTTACCACTCCTCTGTCTGAATTTTTAAAAATTACTTTCTCTTTTTTTTTTTCTCTCTCTCTGCTTCTCTTTCTCCCATTATCCCTTATACTTTTACCCCCCCCCCTTTCTTCCCCACAACAATCCCTATTCTTTCCCTTTCTCCATTCCCCCACTGTCCTGATACCCCTCTTTTCCAGATTTTCCCACCAAAGGTTTAACGTAAGGGTCCTTTCACATGGAGCGGATCATTTTTTGGTCTGCTCCGTGTGTGTCTGTCGGCTCAGCAGGGATCCCACCCTTTGGGCAACTTCTGCTATTGTTGTCTGATATTTAGCATTGGTTCGGAGCATGCGTGTTTGTACTTTGGATTTTAGTCCTACGGATTATCCGACAGAACACATGTTTTGTCGGAAAATTTCAGAGCATGCACAGCCAAAATTTGTTGTCGGACGCGATCTCATAGGGATGCATTACAAGTCCGTTTACGAACTTGTAAAAACGGACAAACGGAGGCGGACGTCTAAAAGGGGCCTTAAAGTCATAGGTGTGCGCACAGGGCGTGCCAGGTGTGCCTGGACACACCCTAATCACACTGTGCTGCACGGCTGCAGAAGAAGGGACTGGGAAATCTGTCTTAAAAGTGAGATATTAGGGGGCTTTTTAGATCTCTGATATCTCACCAATCCCCCCCAATGGAGCTCCTAAGAAATTGTATATATAAAAAAATAATAATAATAAAAATATATTATTAAAACCAAAAAAATTGTAAAAAATTTAAAAAAAGTTATGATAAAAAAAATAATAAAAATAAACTACTGACATCAATCTCTTCCCTACCGAAACTGTTCACTGCTCTACTGAGCTATATATACTGTATATATACACACACGCACACGTGTGTTTGAGCTTTGGGTGCACACCCTAATGCCATGGTCTGCGCACACCTATGGTTAAAGTGTTCATATGCTTAAACCAGACTGCACGCTATAATCATACAATGGGAATAATAAAATCTGTCTGTATGATGATTCTTTTTTCTGTACTACATTCTCAACTAATAACATTTTTGCAATGGTTCTAGGAACAGTCTTTTTATGTAACTTCTGGATGCCTCTAACTTTTTGTGTGTCTGGATATTTGACTTGTATGTTTTTATCACGGTATGCTTTATTTTATGTTCAGTGTGTGCTAGTAGAATAAAAGATTTGAAAAAAAGTCCAATCAGTAGGATAAAGATACAATGAAATTAATAGAATGTCAAAGAATACATGTAGGCAGGCAGATGCAGTCTGTGTCACCCACTGTAGGTGGCGCTAAACCAGAGCAGCAATGCAGAAGTGGAGGAAGTTGTGGGGAATTTGGTTCCTCTATGACTTCCTGTTGTCACAGGGAGACCTGTTCCCGAAATTGCATGTGGGTTGCTTGCAGATTGGCCCCACTGACTCGAATGGGTTGATTTTAACAAGTGCCACATCCACCAATATTGACAGGGGATAAAGTTCCTATAATATGCCCCCGGCCGCTGCCTCTACAGCTCAAGGGAGTAATGGCTTGGGAGTGGTAAATGTGCACTCAGAGTTTTACTGTGTCATTTTTAGTTGACCCCAATTGACTGGAAGGGGACCATCACTCATGTGAATATTTTTTGCAACGGTTACTCTACTATTTTGTGCTTGTTGTGCTCAAAGTTATTGCAACTACATGATTACACAGTAAACACTTTAACTCTCATTTTATTGGCTATGTTTTCTTTGTGTAGTTGCAATTCCGGTCCTACCTCGTTTTCAGGATTCCTGCACTGGAATTCCAGACACCAAGACACTGAGGAAAGATAAAGAGTAAAGTAAATAACTGCCAAATTGGAATCTTTGCAATGCTGGTGTATAACATTACAACACTGGGTTTAGAAAACCAGGTTTGTCCCTTCCTAATAACTTCAAAGGCCCGCCCACCTTCTTTGTTGTACATTCCTATTGGTCAATAAGGTTGGCCATCAAAATGATGAAGCCAATACATGCAAGAGGGGGCAGGCCAGCCTTCAAATCTACCATAAAGTGGCATCTTAATTTGAACAAGGTTTTTAACGTTTTGTTTGAAGACTGAATAGGATCTTATTGGTCACACAAACAATATGCAAAAAAATGGTACTTTAACCACTTAAGACCCGGACCAATACGCTGGTAAATGACCCAAGGTGTTTTTGCGATTCGGCACTGCGTCGCTTTAACAGACAATTGCGCGGTCGTGCGACGTGGCTCCCAAACAAAATTTACGTCCTTTTCTTCCCACAAATAGAGCTTTCTTTTGGTGGTATTTGATCACCTCTGCGATTTTTTTTTTTTGCGCTATATACAAAAATAGAGCGACATTTTTGAAAAAAACCCACTATTTTTTACTTTTTGTTAAAAAAAAAATCAAATAAACTAAATTTTAGTCAAACATTTAGGCCAAAATTTATTTAGCCACATGTCTTTAGTAAAAAAAAAAAAATCGCAATAAAAAAAAATTGCTACCTAGCGGGAACAGCGGCACTAATACAGCGATCAGAAAAATGATCGCTTAGTGACGCTGGCAATAGGGAGTGAAAGGGTTAACTAGGGCAGTGATCAGGGGGTTAAAACTTTATTAGGGGGGGTGGGGGGGCTATCCTGAACCTAACACTAACTGTTTTTTACACTGCCTGTCACACTGACACTAAATGCAGTGATTAAATCACTGCTTTCAGTGACACTGTGACAGGGGGGTGGGGGGGGGGGCGATCACAAGGGGTTAATATGCCTATGTGAGTGTGTGTCAGTGTTGTGTTGGTGCACACTTACTTGTGATGTCTTCTCTCATCAGCAGCGCTGGGAAACAGCGCTGCGATGAGAGAATACATCATTTCCTCCTTCCTGTGTAAACACAGGAGGAGGAAGTGACAGGCTGGGAGCGCGCTCCCATTGGCTGGGAGCGATCGCGGGGGGGGGGCGGATATCACGGACATCCGCCCGCAGATCCCGGATCGCTCCCAGAGGTAGGGGGACCCCCGCACGCCGCGGAGGGGGTCCCGATGGGACCCCCGAACCGCACTCAGGCGGGGACGTAAATTTACGCCCTTGTGCCTGTACGTGCCATTCTGTGGCCGTATATGTGCGTGCGGGGGTCCTTAAATGGTTAAAGACATACTGTATATTTGCTAAGAAAACACATAAAAAAATAGCTAAAAAGATCTTTAAAGTGGTTGTAAACTTAAATCTTTTACTTGTACCTATAGGTAAGCCTATAATAAGTCTTACCTATAGGTACTGTAAATATCTCCTAAACGTGCGCCGTTTAGGAGAGACTTACTATTTATGCAGCCGATGGCGTCATCAAGGCATATGCGCTATGAAGGAACAGCTACCCGCACATGCACAGGAGCAACGTCATCGCGGCTCCGGCCAGTCACACAGCCGGAGTCTCCGGACCCAAAAGGAAAACAGGTGAAGATGGACGTGGCCTTCAGTAATGGCATTGTATCACTGGAATGCTTTTGTTTTCAGGTATGTTTTACATAATGTGCTTGAAGGTCTACAAAAAAAGAAAAGAAAGGCACCCAGGCGTTTACAACCACTTTGAGGGCTCATTCACGCTTGCCAGCTGACAGCGTTAGGGCCAGTAGGGGCAGTGGTCCTGTTTAGGTCTATGTGCAACACCCTTGCCAGTTTTTATTTCAGAATGTACAAGAAACTGGTGTGGTTTCTGGGAGTTATAAACAAAGAGATGTTTCATATAGAAAACTGCCACAGATCATGCCCAGGTTAGACCTGGCATATGGAATGTGAGCTGTCTGCAGTCAGCTCACATACTTCTCTTTGCACAGCCCTTCTTCTCCCTCCAGATCCAAGCTTAATGTTGGGGAAGCAAGTGTAGGGTATAGGGGGACACAAAGGAATCTGGATCATTCAGCTCCAGCGGTAGTGTTCTGTGCCTGTTACAGATATGACATGGAACAGGGAGCAGATTAGTTCTAATTAAGTGTAGCGGTACCCTCATGGGGGCTGCTGATTGACTCTATACCTCACAGGCTATCCCGACTCTGCAGATTCTCTCTTACCTCTGACACCTTGGGTTCCATTGTAATAGTCTCACAGTAATAAGGATGGACTAAATTAAGATTTCTGAACCACACAAAGAACTTTACTGGAGCAAAGAAAGAACTTAAATGGTACAGCAGTAAATACAATACTTCGAACTAGGGTTGTCCCGATACCACATTTTTAGGACAGAGTACAAGTATCGATACTTTTTTTCATGTACTCGCCAATACCGAATACGGATACTTTTTTTTTTAAAATGTGTCCCAAAATGCAGCCATGTCCCCCACAGATGCAGGCACATCCCCCAACAGATGCAGTTACGTCCCCCCACAGATGCAGCCATGTCCCCAAAGAGAAAGCCAAGCCCCCCCCCCCCCCCCGCTGCCGCCGAGGTCTAGTTGATCAGCGCGGGGAACAATACAGCTCTCATTTGAATAGCTGTGTGTTCCCCGCCGCGCCGCGTCATATATAGCCCCTCTCCCCTGTCCAGCACTTTGATAGACAAAACAAGTACTCGTGTGCAAATGCTCAGTATCGGTATCGGGACAACCCTACTTAGAACATATGCTTCAACTTAGGTTACTAAATGGCTCCCTCTAGAGTGCAATTCAATGTAGCCTGGGCTATGAATTATGCGGCCTAGTGAACCATAAAGTGATGGCAATGTTATCTTGTTCCAGTCTCTTTCTTCAGCTAGCTCAGTAATCCTGAATTGTACGGTGGTGCACTTAATTGTAATCCAATAAGAGAAGGAAATGAACAGCAATTGAAATATGTGAGATGCTTTATCCTCTGTTAAAGATATGTTAATTCTGAACATCTGGCTGTATAAACACTTAGATGTAATGCAACCCTTCCGTGGGACTACAAGTGTCAGCGACAGTCTGGATAGCAGAAATCCTCTAGCAATCTCTTACTTTACTGGGCAAGTGCCCGCTCATCGCTGTAGGTCCTCAGTCGGCTGGTACACCTTGTCCGGATGATGTCTCTGAAGAAGAAGATGGCGGCGTCACACCGCGCGGGCGGTCCCAACACTCTCACAGGCAAACAGCTTCAAATGCTTTCAAGCGCGAACCGATCTATTTGCTCTGCCAACAGGGCTGTCCTCCAAAGATCCCTCTGGGGTGGATGATCCGGCTCTCCGCTGTAGGCCGCAGTCTCTCGCTCTCAGTCACACACAGAACTTCCTGCTGGTAATTGAGATGGCGTCAAGAGAGGCCTAAACGAGGCCTGCTTGTCCTTTTTATCTGGTTACCCAGCAGGCTGTTCGATGATGCTAGGCCTTGTAGGCCTGCAATTTAGCATTGTGAGCCTGGTAGTTCTCAAACTAATTTACACTGCAAGAGTCACTCCCTCCTTAAACCACACATCCCACAATGCATCACTATTACCCTTTTAACCACTTTAGCCCCGGACCATATTGCTGTCCAAAGACCAGAGCACTTTTTGTGATTCGGCACTGCGTCGCTTTAACTGACAATTGCGCGGTCGTGCGACGTGGCTCCCAAACAAAATTGGCGTTCTTCTTTTCCCACAAATAGAGCTTTCTTTTGGTGGTATTTGATCATCTCTGCGGTTTTTATTTTTTGCGCTATAAACAAAAATAGAGCGACTATTTTGAAAAAAATGCAATATTTTTTACATTTTGCTATAATAAATATCCCAAAAAAAGATATAAAAAAACATTTTTTTTCCTCAGTTTAGGCCCATACGTATTCTTCTACATATTTTTCGTAAAAAAAAAAAATCGCAATTAGTGTTTATTGATTGGTTTTTAAAATTTATAGCGTTTACAAAAAAGGGGGTCGTTTTATGGCATTTTTATTAATATTTTTTTTTTTTACTAGTAATGGCGGCGATCAGCGTTTTTTTTCGGTACTGCGATATTATGGCGGACACATCGGACACTTTTGACACATTTTTGGGACCATTGGCATTTTTATAGCGATCAATGCTATAAAAATGCATTGGATTACTATAAAAATGCCATTGGCAGTGAAGGGGTTAACACTAGGGGGCAGGGAAGGGGTTAAGTGTGTTCCTATTTGTGTTCTAACTGTATGGGGGGGGGGTGGACTCACTAGGGGGAATCACTGATCTTCCGTTCATACATAGTATGAACGGAGGATTAGCGTTTCCCCCGCTGACAGGAACGAGAGGAATGTGTTTACACACATACCTCCCGTTCCCCGCTCTGTAACGAACGAGCGCGCGTGCCTGGCGGCGATCGCGCCCGCCGGGCACGCGCGCGGGACTCGGGGGCGAGCGGGGGGCGCGTGCGCGGGCGCCGGCGGCGCGCACGCGCCCCCTAGTGGCCGCGAATGTCCCGACGTAGAGCTAGGGGCTCTCGCCCAGGAGAGCCGACCTGCCGCCGTAGAACCACGGCGGCTGGTCGGCTAGTGGTTAACTCAGAAAATAAATGTTCAGATAACTTTCAATGGTCACCTTTGCTGAATAAACATTGCATAACTTAATGCAATAACTTTCGGTAGCAATACCTTGGCTACACAAGCAAGAGGCTTGCATGTGTTTTGTTAATCAGGAGCAGCATCTGATCCGCTTTCTAAGTTTAACCCCTTCCATACAGGGCATTTTCACCCCCTTCCTGCCCAGACCAATTTTTAGTTTTCAGCGCTGTTGCACTTTGAATGACAATTGCGCAGTCATGCAACACTGTACCCAAATTAAATCATTATGTTTTTTTTTGCCACACAAATAGAGCTTTCTTTTAGTGGTATTTGATCATCTCTGCGGTTTTTATTTTTTGCGCTATAAACAAAAGAAGAGCGACAATTTAAAAAAAACACAATATTTTTTACTTTTTTATTTAATACATATCACAATTTTTTTTTTAAAAAAAACTTTTTTTTTTCCTCAGTTTAGACCGATATGTATTCTTCTACATATTTTTGGTAAAAAAAACGCAATAATCGTTTATTGATTGGTTTGCGCAAAAGTCATAGCGTCTACAAAATAGGTGATAGATTTATGGGATTTTTTTTTTTTACTAGTAATAGCGGCGATCTGCGTTTTTTTTTTGTGACCGTGACATTGCGGCGGACATATCGGACACCTTTGACACATTTTTGGGACCATTCACGTTTACACAGCGATTAGTGCTATAAAACTGCACTGATTACTGTGTAAATGTGACTGGCAGGGAAGGGGTTAACACTAGGGGGCGCTGAAGGGGTTAAAATGTTTCCTAAAGTATGTTCTAACTGTAGGGGGAGGGGGATTCACAGGGGGAGGAGACCGATGTGTGTTCCTCTGTACTGGGAACACAAATCAGTCTCCTCACCGCTGACAGGAGGTGGATCTGTGTGTTTACACACACAGATCCACACTCCTGCCGTGATCAGCGGTAATCGCAGGTGCCCGACGGCAATTGCGACCGTTGGGCACGTGAGTGGTGCTGCGAATGCGCGTGCGCACCCTAAAACGCCGTGAAGACAGGACATTGTGCAACGTCCAGTCTCATCGGCGAGGGGTTGCAGAAGACGTAAATCCCCTATGGCCCGGTATTGATGTGGTTAAAGACCCCAACACTTCATATTCCTGATATGTGCCTGCTGTACTATGTACTTGTATGAGAAAGTCTCCTGTTCTCTTTGTATTGCTTCCTTTGTGTGAAATCCCTGTTGTTCCTGCCAGTCTCTCTGCTTTCTTATTAAAAACTGACTGCACTAAGCTGGAGAACACACCATGGTTAGTTTTCTAGCTATGCTGGGAACTCTCCTCCAATGATTAGACTTGTCATGAACCCCCCTGCTGCACAGCTGTTCACTCAGAAGCTCAGTGTATGCTGCTTCTCCTCCCCCCAGCTCTTATGCAGCTGAGAACAGAGTGAATGTGATCACTTACTGTAGAAAAGGGAAAAAAATGTATTTTTATATCTATACACAAATGTTTCTCCTTTTATTTCTATTTTAAACTGAATGGGTCATTTTACAAGGTGATAGTTTACAATAATTTAAGGGCTTCTTGATTTGTGTATCAATACCATCATGGGCGTGCGGAGTGCTGAGCACATCCTAATCACTATGTGCTGTGCCAATTCCCCCCTACTGCCCAGGCTTCCCCTTCTTGGCCCCCACCTTGCAGTGCTGCTGTCTTCTCTCCTCTCCCCCCGGCTGCTGCGGAGTGTTTCAGGATGGCCCCTTCCTTTTCTAAATAAACACACTCACTCACAATGTCTATTCGTAACTGAAGCATAGTAAACTATTTACTATGCTTCAGTTTGTGAATGAACAGGAAGCCACTCAGCACAGAACACTTCCCATTTATTCGCTGCAGAGAAAGGCATGTGTGTTTGGGCTTTGGGGTGCACACCCTAATACAATAGGCTGTGCACACCTATGATTACAATGGTACCACACAGTGCTGTTCACACAGGAGTGGTAGTGTTGTGTTACAAATTAAGTAGCATGTCACTTTTATGAGGCATCGATGCTTGTCAACCGCTTCCATTGATTTCAATGGTGATGCTCTATAAGCACACCTTAGCCCCCATTCACACAGGAGCGAATTATCATGCGATTTGAAAGGTAAAATCGCATTACAAGTCGCACCCTATTGTCGGCAATAGCACTGTTCAAATCTGTGCACCGCCGACTTTGCGGTGCTGCAATGATTTGAACATTTTCTTCCTGCACTACTTTTGGCGATTTTGGGTGCGACTTGCATGGACATCTGTTCATGAAGCCGCACAGATGTCTTCTACTGACATGTGGCCCTGAAATCACGCAATTTCAGATGAAGTTGATTTCAAAGCCACATTCAATGAACTCATATCATTCAGTTCTAGTGAAAAGAAAAAATGGGACTGAGGGGGGCCTTCTGCACACAGGATTTTTTATCTTAAAGAGTGGATTTCACCCATTTTTTTATGCTTGTCTGTGCTGCATGCCCTAATCTCATAGTGTTCGGAAATGGACATTTTTTTTTATTTTGTTGCTTGTAAATACTTTTATTTTGTAGTCCTTCATTTCTTCCTCCACCTTATTAGCCTAGCCCTAGGCTATTAAGTCACAAGCTATTTGCAAGGGTTTCTGGGATAGGCATCATGTTTCCCAGTAGTCCTTTGCAAACCTCCTGACTAAAGCCTGACTGAAACCTAGTGTGCAGCACTGAGCATGTGCGAGATATGCAAAGCTGAAATCCAGGAAGTCATACAGTCTGGCTTCATGATGCCCACACTTAAGATGGCCACGGTCTATTCTAGATTATAAATTAAATGCTGTAACAACCTAACAAAATGACCATTCAACTAAAACTTACTAGAATACATTAAGCTTGTGTATTACAGGGGTATTTATATTTAAAAAGTGAAATTGTGGTGGAACTCCCCTTTAATGCATAGAATGCATTAAGATAAAAAAAACAAAATTTTGCCTTTATAACCACTTTATTGAAGCTTGGCAAATGCCCTGTGTGAGTTGATTTTCTAAAAACAAAAGCAGACAGTATTGACAATTCATTTAGAAAAAAAAAGGAAAGTGTCCCGCAATGTAAATCCATCGTCAATCACGGCACCGACAGTCCAGAGAAAAAAATAAAATAAATCCTGAAAAACTCCACCTCCATGGGAGGCATCCGCCTGACTGCAGCCTTTTCACAGTGACAGCTGTTATATAGCCTAGGGCGGGGCACCCAGTGACGTAAACAGGTGACCGCGACCCCCTCTGATGTCAGAAGGGGCACAGTCACCTGTTTTTTCCGGTTTTTTTTTTTCTCCGGACCATCTGCGCTGTGATTAACCACTTAAGACCCGGACCAATACGCTGGCAAATGACCCAAGGGGTTTTTGCGATTCGGCACTGCGTCGCTTTAACAGACAATTGCGCGGTCGTGCGACGTGGCTCCCAAACAAAATTCGCGTCCTTTTTTTTCCACAAATAGAGCTTTCTTTTGGTGGTATTTGATCGCCTCTGCGATTTTTATTTTTTGCGCTATATACAAAAATAGAGCGACATTTTTGAAAAAAAACCAATATTTTTTACTTTTTGTTATAATAAAAAAACAATAAACTAAATTTTAGTCAAACATTTAGGCCAACATTTATTTAGCCACCTGTCTTTAGTAAAAAAAAAATCGCATTAAAAAAAAATTAGCTACCTAGCGGGAACAGCGACACTAATACAGCGATCAGAAAAATTATCGCTTAGTGATGCTGGCAATAGGGAGTGAAAGGGTTAACTAGGGCAGTGATCAAGGGGTTAAAACTTTATTGGTGGGGGTGGGGGGGCTATCCTGACACTAACACTAACTGACTGTCACACTGTCTGTCACACTGACACTAAATACAGTAATCATACATGTATGATTACTGCATTCAGTGACACTGTGACAGGGGGAGGGGGGGGGGGGGCGATGGCGGGGGTTAAATGTGTTTTTGTGTGTCTGTAAGTGTGCTGTTGGTGCAGACTTACTTGTTGTGTTGTGATCTCTCCTCAGCGGCGCTTGAAACAAACGCCGAGGGAGAGATCAGATAGCTTCCTCCTTCCTGTGTTTACACAGGAGGAGGAAGTGACAGGGCGGGCAGGCGCGCGCATTGGCTGGGAGCGATCGGGAGGGGGCGGGTGAAAACGGATAGCCGCCCCCTCTTGTCGGATCGCTCCTGCAGCCGCGCGGACCGCCGCATGTACGGGGGGGGGGGCCCGATCGGACCCCCGACCCCCCCCAAGGCACCAACGTATATATACGTTGATGTGCCTGTCGGTGCCATTCTGCCGACGTAAATGTACATGCGGCGGTCCTTAAGTGGTTAAAGATGGATGAATGAAAGTTTATGCATCTATCAGCATGCAGTTCCCCAATGCTAAAATGTCCATCATTCCCATAAACCTGCATGTAGCTTCCGATCGGGTCCATGGGCATGGTGGGCATTTTAGCATGGAGGAACTGCATGCTGATAGATTTGTAATGTTACTCATATGGGTTTAGGGTCCTCCAGGATTACGCCACCGATCCCCACATACAGAAGAATAACATCTTTTACAACTATCAGTGACATTTTGAGAGATACAGTGTTGAGTGCTATTTCTCTCTACCAGCTCTTCTCACACATTGTAAACTTGACCCTGTTCAACCCCAAGCAGAGCCACTGAAAAGGGGGGGGGGGACCGACGGTCCTGTTTTAGGGGGCCTGGCCCCCATACATTTTACAAGGGGGCCCAGAGATTAGGAACTGTTTGTTAAATATTGGCTTTTAGACTGCTGGAGGCAGAGGATGGGGCTGCAGCCAGAGGTGTGTGTGGGATTGTGGCGGCTGGGCACACTTTGCACAGCTAGCTATCGTCAACCAGACAGCGGTGGCAGTGGCAGGCAGTGCTGACCAACTGACTAAGATTGCATTTAAGCACATTTACTGATAAGGGTTCCCCTAACCAAGTACACCCAGTTTAAGAAAGAACACAAGAGTATCATCCATGGCTAAAGAGTGTTTGCACTTGGAGAGTATACCTCTCCAAGTGCAAACACACTGCAGCCATGGAATATAGACAGCTATAGCACCTATCTCACTTATCATCATGATGATTACATAGAACAGGTCCTGTATGGTGTGGGCATTGTGATAAGGATCACAAGAGCACAGTGAGATCATTTTATTAGGCCACATTTACACTTGTTTTGGGGCGGGGGTAGTAAACACATATGACTGCATTTTTACTGCCCTGCAAAGGCAGTAGAGGGTGTACAATGTTCACACCAAGCCTAAACCTGTGATTAGTGTTGTGTGTCCAAGCCTGGTTAGATTCCAAACTGGGACGCCCACCCCCAACCACAGGTAACAGTGTGGTTTGTACATGCTGTGCGTCTGCCACTTATCACATGCACCAGTCTTTACGCAGCATGAATTCACCAATTCTTGCAGCTGGAATCCGGTGGATGCAGCTAAATGGCTGTGTGGGGGAGGCCTAAGTGGTTAAAACAGGTGGTGGGGAGGTAAAACAATGCTTCCTCACTTCCCGTCAAAGGTGCTCTGAAGAGTAATCTGGATGTGGATTGCTTTTCAGAGAGCTATGCTCATGCAAACAAGCCCATGAAGATTTCTTACTAATTCCTATAGTGAATGGTGTAGCTTATTTGAGCCTGATTTAAAGGGTTAGTTCACCTTTACCGGAAAAATGTGAAGATGAGCTAACATAGAACATCCTCCCCAAGCCCCTTATCCCCTATTTTCCGACCTTCAGGGTTTCCGTGCATTCAGCACCCCCACAGCTTGGCTGGCGGTGGATGGGGCCTAGTCAGGTAGGCTGTGTAAGAAGAAGGGAAGGGGGGAGTCAGAGGCCCTATATACCCAAAGAAAGGAGGTGTCAAACGGCACTTACTTCAAGTATAAGAGTTATGGACCCTTAGTCGGACGGGTCCATGATGGACTTGAGGAAAGAACCAGCTACTCAGAAGGGGCGCCAAGTACCAAGCCACCCTGTACGATGCCAAGTTAACCCGCTGCTTTCTTCTCATTATGTAAAACCCAAAGGGTTAACTTGAATCGTACACTTCATTCCCAAGTTCACCAATACACTATAAAAGCTGATTCTCACCTCAAGTAACTCAGACCCGATCCCGTCTCTTAACCATAACTTCTTATACTGAAGCAATTGCAGTTGTACATTCAATTCTTTAACAGTATATATTGTCTCACTCCCAACTTCCCACCAGCTTGAATACCATAAGGCTCAACCTCCTCTTGTATGTATCCCTTTTAAAAAGGGGAAGGCACACCTCACCCCTTTGGTACACAATACAAATAACATCTTAGGCAGCTGCATACAGGCAAGAGGATGTAAATGGACTGATAAGGATGAGCTCAGGTGTGTTCGCAAGTCCCACGCCCGCCAAGAAGCTGACACTCCACAGCACCAATCACAGGCAGTGAGACATTTTCCAATTTGTGCAGCCACGGATCAGGAAATGTCTCACTGCATGTGATAAGCGCTGCGGACGGCGCGGCCACGTGGACTTGCGGACAGGCCTTAGCTCATCCTTAGGGTCTGAATACATCTACATACCTCTGAGTCCATCCAGACCAGAAAAAAGAACATAAAAAGACGAACATTTTTCCATTATTCCAGATCTAAACTTGAAAGATCAGAGGTAGGCTGATGTAAACAGACACTTCTGCTGTTTACATCTGGCAGCCCATAGATCCAACACGGGTCTGTCAAAGTTCACTGTCCAAATACAGACAAAAACTGAACAGGCATGTATGTCACAAACTTCTATCCCATTTTGCCCTAGTTCAATGTAGGATCTGCTCATAAATCCCCTGCTGAACAAAGCCAAGCGGACTCACCTGAAAGAACCCACCCCTCTCATTTGCAGCAGCTTCAGCTTTGAGAAGAAAAGAGGAAGAGAAAATTAAGTTTAAAATGATTAAAATATAATTATAATAAAATTAAAAACTTGGTGTACTAGCGGAAAGATTGCTTTGTTGTATCGGCAGAAAGATTGCTTAAGCTCTCATTAACTGCTTTGTTGATGGAAAATCTATGACTAATGGCTTAAAGAATCCTCTAGAATGCAAATAATCATTAGCTCTAGGTAATTAAAACTATAGATTATGTGGCGTAAGCAAACTAGTTTGCATTGTAAAGCATATTTTTGATTCAGAAAATTAATTATTAACACTTCACAAGTAGCACATTAGTTATAATTTGTAGACTTGAAAGAGGTTAGCATTAGCTTCTCCTATTAGTTTTGTATCACTATTATCTACTTTGGAATATGGCTGCCACCCTGTGGATGAAAACAACATCACAGTGGATATTTAGGAGCCCTTGCACCAACAGGTGAATAGTGATGAGCTGTGTTTTCTGTGTGCTCTTGCCAAAGGGCTGGGATTGTCCTATGCAATAAACACCACTATCCACTGAAGTGTGAATCAGCCCTAAAATAGCAATTTCCTGTCGCTTCATGGCAGCATACACTTGGGTTGTGACTCCACCCCTCACAACCTGATAGGACTGAATAGCTATAAAATGAAAGAGAGGGTCCCACTCCCAGTCCCACCACAGCATTCTCCTTTGTTTCCTCACCTGTTCAGGACAGAATGGATAGCTCAGCACCCCTTACCGCTCTTGCCCCAGCCATGTTTAGCCTCTCCTGGATGGAAGTCCTTGCCTGTACAGTCTCTAAACGAGCTAGATGGAAGGAACGCCACTCTGTTGGTCTCAGGGGTATGTTGCCTGGCGTTATACAAGCCTTAAACAGGCTTAAATCATTTGTAGCGGTCCTCTATTTTCCTTTCCTGTACTTTGTGAGGTTTCTTTGGCTCTGTAGTCCCACACAGCCAGCCTGACATTCCCAAAATGGCACCCGAGCGTCAGGAAGCTTCTGTGCATGCACGGGCCGAGGTGACACTGCTGGGAGACTCTTCTTCCAGTTTCCAATATAGCGTTGGGCTTCTAGGCGCAGGGGTGCGCATGCGCGAGAGTGAAATCACTTTCGCCACAACGGCGGCAAATTTAAAAAGCCTGCAGCCTTCACATTTTTTCTGATAATGCGGTATTCAGCTTTACACATTGGTTCAGGCATACACACCTGTCAGCTACTCCTCTGCCTGCTAACCTCCTTATAACTGCTCCCCCACCAAGGTAAGTGTGATCTCCCTCTCTCTATGGCTGCCAGGGTTATTTCCTCCTCTATGTCTGCTAATCATACCATATATCTTCCAGGTGGAAGCTTCTTATCACTCCTCATGGAGGCCATTGTGCAAGCAGACTATCCTCAGCCTACTAGGTAAGGGTGAATTGGTACATAGTGAAGATATTGAAAAAGAGAGCCTTGCCACTAATGCTGCCTTATTGGACAGCCCTATGCGGTCTGCAAGGTCATCAAACTCAAGACGCAAGGAACACTCAGGTCAGAGAAGAAGCCGCTCAAGATCTTCTTTCCGGCATTGTCACTCATGCAACAGAAGATCTTCACGCCATCATCCATCATCAGCCAGCCATCGCTATAGAACGACTGAAAACGCATGCTGGGTTTGTGGTGCCACAGCACTCCCGAAAAAATTGCATGCTGTACGTGCTTCGAAGAAGCAACAAGGGAAAAAGAAACGGACGCTAGGGAGGTGACAGACATCATCAGAAAGTCAGTCCGGGAATCAATCCTACAGGTGTCATCCCCGAGACAGATAAAGCAGCTCACAGTACATAATCAGGAGTCTCGCAAGCATCAGCAAAATCAGATAACTCAGACAGCGAAGAGACAGAAGTTTTTACAGGTTTTGATCACAACATTACTGTTCAGACTCAAGAGACTCAAGAGGACAACATCCACAGTGATCGCAGTAATTCCCTACTGCCCAAGGAGACCATGGTTCACTGCGCTCCTTCAACTGAACACGGAGAGCCCATTGCCTCTACCAGTGACCTTGGACCTACTCTCCCAAGGCCAGTTCCTTCACCTAGCTCAAGAGAGGTTATGTCTGATGGCATGGAAGTTGAAAGGATAAGGCTTTTATCCCAGGGATGTTTCTCAAATAGTAGTAGAAACGTTGCTTCAAGCCAGGAAGACCACTACCAACACTTACAGTAGAATATAATTGTACTTTTTTGCTTAACAACAATCTTGGTGTACATCAAGGGTGCCCAACCTTTTGAAGAGCAAGGGCCACTTAAGCAACTTGGTAACCAGTCGCGGGCCACAATGAGCAGAGCGGAGCGGATGACAGGTCATGGCTACTCTATAGGCCCTCCGATCCGCCCAGATGGAAGGGGATAAATTCCCTTCTGTTTTTCGGATTGGAGGTAGGCTGGCGTAAACGGACACCCGTCGCTCTATAGAGGTGAATTGAGGGTCCCATTTGGTTAGGCTGATCGTGTAAAAAAGGGGCCTAAGACTTCTTTCACACTGATGTGCTGAGGTTTACCCACACTGTGGGTGCAGCATAGTGCACCTGTGTCTATCCTGCGGGTTAGCTGAACTATGCCATAGACTCCGCTTGTGGCAAAAGCCGGCACTGTAGAGCACACATCGGCTTATGGGGCTCTGCTCTGCAGCCACGTTCTTCCTTTACCACTAGCTTCATTCACAACACTGATGCTACAGTATGGCGGGTGTGCAACCTACAATCTGGGCTTGCCAATCCAGAGCAGGAGGTCGCGGGCCACATCAGAGGGCTCCGCGGGCCACATGTGGCCCCCTGGCCACTGGCTGGCCACCCCTGGTGTACATCATCTCCTGACGTATCACAAATCCTTGATTTTCTCCAATCAGATCTAGAGAAAGGCCTAAGCTCAAGCACTCTTAGGCCTCATACACACAATCAATCTGCTAGACCGTTTCAGCAGACAGATTCGATCGTGTGTACGGGCAAACAGACGGATTTGGCCACCCGACAGATTGGAAAGCATGCTTACCAATCTGTCGGCTGGGAACCCATCCGCCCAACATGTCTGCTGGTTAGTACGCTAACCAGCAGACATGTCTTCTCGCACACGCGCCGAATGGTTTCGACGCATGCGCGGAAGTGTTTTACTTCCTGGTGCGGTGACGTGGCGGCGTCAACGTCACCGCCACGTCACCGCGCCGTCTGGCGGCGGGGATTTTGGTTTGATCGTGTGTACACGATCAAACCAATATGTCCCCAGCAGACAGATTTGTTCAAATCGGTCGGGCCCGACCGATTTGAACAAATCTGTCTGCTCGTGTGTATGGGGCCTAAAGGTGCAAGTTTCCCCACCATGACAGGAGTCAAGTGGGCCCTGCCTGAACCCTCTCATCATACAATTTCTGAAAGCCTGTCTGAAGCCAAAACCTCCTAGAAGATTTGACCGTGAAAGTAACATTTCTCATCGCTATAACTTTGGTGAAGAGGGTGTCCGAAATACAAGTGTTGATTTAGACTCAATAGGAAAAATAAAAGTAAAGAAAAAATAGAAAAAGTTGCGCTGCTTATAAAAAATATGTGTAGCTGCCAGCACCAACAGTGGAACCAGGGGAGGGCTGGCAGCCTTAGGCCTGGGGGGCAAGTCCAGTCAAGTGGCCCACTGAACCACAAATCAGCTCGCCATCCATGTCCACATGGTTTTATAACGGATGATTGATGTTATGAAAGCAAGACAAATATGATACAATGTAGTAATTGAAAAGTTTTATTGCAAAAGTAAACAAAGTAAAGAAGCAAGTAATATTGCATAAACCGTTTTACAAACCAGAATGTGTACAAATCTCATACATTAGGACAGTGATGGTGAACCTTGGCACCCCAGATGTTTTGGAACTACCGGTACATTTCCCATGATGCTCAGGCACTCTGCAGAGTTGTTGAGCATCATGGGAAATGTAGTTTCAAAACATCTGGGGTGCCAAGGTTCACCATCACTGCATTAGGAAAACAGATCAAAACATAGAAACAGAGAATAAACAGGACCAAGATACACTAAGCCCGCAGTCAGCGATGATATAGCATCACGCAGCTCTTGATATGTTTATCAAGAAGAAGAACATATTCCTCCAAGAGGGTGGGAAAAACTATAGAACTAGACACTGGGGAATGTTCAGATATAAAGCAAATGAAATAATTCTTTGGGCGCTAGGAGGTTGGCTTAGAACCATGTTCCATGCCTATCCAAAACTGGGTCCTGTACCAAGTTGAAAGCCCCTTCAAACAGTTAGCAAAGACCTCATCAAGGAAGAACTTTGTCGAATAATCTCTAATACATTAGGAAACTGGACCAGTTCCAGAAGATCTCTCTCCACTGACATGAGCATTAGGGCATCAAGTAGTTCTTGTCCCATTGTGGCTCGAAGTCGGTTCTTGATTATTTTCAGCTTGCTGAATGCTCTCTCACATGAGACTTGCGTAAAAGATAGGTGTAACGGTCACCACCGTTTACGACCTTCCATCCAACCACGACAAGCTTATCCGACACTCCACAATCCTGCATACACAATCCATATCATTTCCCATAATCAAGATGAGACTGTGCTCTGTACTTGCTTCCAAAGATATGAACACTTTAATGGTATCTTAGCTTGCTTTTTATACAGTACAAGATGTTACAGCCAATCACAGGACAATGCCATCTCCACCCCCCTATTCACACACTAAAGGCTAATTATCTAATACGTAGCTAGACATCTTGGCACCGCATCATCAATAGAGTTCAATTAACCTTGAATAATACACAATCACAGATAATCTTCACACATATCAGGAACCTCAATCACATTATCTAGACAGACAATTCGGCACCGATATTGACAGATACATTCCTTGAGATAATGACATCCTAATTCAGTACATCTGAATGGAGAATTTAACACATTGTTTTAGACACAATGAATCACACAATCAAAAGGTCGTTCAGGCCCTGATGCAATTAACACATTTCAAAAGCATGTGTGCCCATATTGAATAGGCAATAGCTTGTGATATCTCAAGACATCCACTTTGTAATATTCCAGTCCTGCAATATGAATTATTATTACTGTCCCATCTCATGTAATATATGAATTATGATTCTTTGTCACCCTATGGCCCTAGTGGACATAAGGTGACCCTAGACATAGGAGAATCTCAGTCTGTCACGGTTAATCCCGTTACAATAGGGTCAACAGGTACTCATAGATAATTGAAAGATTCTCATAAGCTTCAGAATAAAGGTTGTATTTTTGCAACAACTTGTGACAGCAAAAAAAGCACTGCTTGCAAGAACCACACTTTGTTTCTTTTTGTACCCCAACTAGTTTGTCAGTAGGGGAAATCCTATCATCGTCATCAACCTCCTCCTCCTCAATAATTATTTCTACATTCTGTGTCTCATCTTCAGAAAGACATCCTGTAAGGCTAGGAAATAAGTTGGCAAAACGTATTAATTCCGTTTTGAGAGAACATTCATTAACTCTGGCTAACTGAGAAATCTAGCACTTTGGGGTCTGTCTTAATTTTCTGAAAAGTGCAGGATCCAAGCAGTGGGAATCCATGACCAATTGCTTGTTTTCTGAAAACCTCTCTATTAAGCTTTGTATGATTTGGTCCAGAATTGGTCTGAAAACACCAGCTCGAAAGTATTGCATTTCATCTTCAGGTCGCTCATGTGAAGATTCTCCAGCCAAGCGTTTTTTCCGTGACACTCTTCGAACTGGAAGCATAGTCTCAACTTCCAAGGAGCTGAGAACGTCGCTTTCATCCATCAACTCATTTGTTTTTATTGCAAAGTGTTCAGCCTTTTCTTTTAGATAGCTGAAATCAATATTTTTCAGTTGCTCAACTGCACTTTCGATCATTTGCCATGCAACCATGAAATCAATGCCACTGGTTTGTAGATATTTTGACACTGGACCTATAACATCAAAAACCTGCAAAAATATGTTTGCGGTTAAGATAGTCCTAAACTGACAAAGATTGTCAAAAAGGGATGAGGCCTCAGAAGTGGTTTTGAATCAAACAAGTTGCTCTGGGAAATTACATATAAAACTTCAAGGGTGTCTAAATAAAGAGAATGTTTCTCACCAAAAATCCAGTTAAGGGCCTTTTCTTTTGCCCACCATCTTGTCACTCCAAGTTTTTGTAACTTTAAAAGTTTTTCCTGTCCATGTCTTTTATCCAGTTAATCTTTCCAGATATTCATTCTTTTGTGGGAGTCTCCAATAAAGGTTGCCAAGCGATTTAGGAGACCAAAGAAATTTTTTGCTTCCAATACTTGACAGCAATCTGAGACACACAGGATATGACAATAGCACCAAATATAGACTGCATCTGGTACTACCTTTGCGATCTGTGCACGTAGTCCCACATACTCACTCCTCATATTTGCTGCACCATCAAATGATTCACCAGCAATTTTTTGGAAATCTAATCCAAGTACATCAAAACAGGACATTAGAAGTTCATGAAATCCTTTTCCAGTAGCATCTTTAACAGGAAGAATCGCCACTAGCCGTTCTTTAATTTCTTCACCTTTTACATATCTCACAACCACTGTTGCTTGATCTACGACTCCAATATCCTGTGTGGAGTCAACCTGTGTACTGAAACGTTTCTCTCCGATTTCAGACACATTTAAGGTTTTCATGCATCGAACTATTGCGGAAAATACTTTTTTTACCGTATTGCTGGACACAAATGTTACAAGAGATCCACGTCCAGAGGTTCTTCTGTCTTTCAATCACTGTTTTCTTATTTCACTGTCCCGAAAGCATTTATCAAGGTGATTTTTTAGAGGAACATCATACTGCGACAGAAGTAGGACAATTTCCAGAAAGTTCCCATGGTTTATTTCACTGTTATTTAAATTGTACAGTGATTCATTAGTGCCATGGGCATGAAATGACAAACCCTGTTTTCCAAGCAGTTTTATTTTATTGAATATACGGTTTAATACTTCAATGTTTTGAAGTATCTCCTTCTTTCTTCTGCAGGCATGAGCCTGATTTATTAATGTGTCAATGCTTCTATTCTTTGTTATGGTGAAATAAGCACTAACAGCATCACAGTGGCTTTTAGAAGCTTCGTGCTTATTTGCTGCCTGATAGCAATGCGGGAAATTTGTAAACCCACTAGAGAACACTGAAGAGGAATCAGAAAAGGCAATGCATATACTGCAAAAAAATGCTTTCAATTTTTTCGGAATTCACATTCAATCCTGGTTGGCTGAAAAGGGTGTTTTTCAACAAAATTTATTTTTTCTCCTATGGAACATGCAGGAGGAAGACTAAAAGGTATTTCTGATGAATCACTTATCACAGTCTCTGATATGTCTTGTTCTGGTGTGATACATTCTAATTCAGGAAGGGCTTCAAAAACATCTGGGTCATTCATTTATGCTTGCTCTCTGCACTCTGACCCCAGCTCCTCCTCATCCACCTGTATTTCTGCTTGTGCGCTCACATCCACTTCACCAGATACAACTGGCATGCTTGAAGAAGTACTTGGTCTGGCAGAAACCTCATCAACAGGACTTCCTTCATGTATACCACTAGTCTAAAATTATTTTTTTTGTCAACATACTTTAAAACTTCCAAAAAAAGTTCTAGATGCAACAAAGAAACTCAATGCATGATAAAATAAATAAAAATGTATATCAAATTAAAACTGTGACCATCAAGGAAAGTCAAGTGTGCACAGTCCTTGATCATCCATCTTGAATTGTAAAGCGTTACTAAACCAAGAACTTGCATTCACTATATCTCCCACAGTACACAGAACATGGAAATACAATTATTTTAGTAAATACAAACTGCTAAATACCTTTTCTCATCAGCAGTATATAGCAGTCTTGTGACTTCTATCAGTGTCTGGTTAAAGCTTGTAGGAGGAGTTTTCATTCTCCATTGATCCTCTGTCTGAACAGAGCTGATCGGCCCTGTGCCAATCACATGCACCCTCCCAGGGGGAAAAAAAAACTCTCCAGCAATGCACACCAAACTGAGCATGTTACAGAGTGACCCCAATGCTCTGTTCTATCAGGAGAGGGATTGGAGACAGTAAAAGAAAGGGAATGATCAGAGAAGACAGGCTCAAACTGCCCTTTTCCACTTTTGTGGAGGTTTAACCCCTTAGGATTCCACAGTAAGTATAACAAGCATGCTTTACTGCAGATGCAGACTGATTTTACTGTTGTGGGTTTAGTAACACTTTAAATGTAAAACTTCATCATGTACATTAGAGCTGCACCATTCTGGCCAAAATGAGAATCACAATGTTTTTTGCTTAGAATAAAGATCATGATTATAACGGCCTAACATTCACAAAAAAATTGGGCTAACTTTACTGTTTATTTTTTTAATTAATTAAAGTTTATTTTTAAAACTGCATTTGAAAGACTGTTGTGCAAATACAGTGTGACATAAAATATTGCAACAACCACTGTTTTATTCCTTAGGGTCTCTGCTAAAAAATAAAGTAGTTTGGGTGTTCTAAGTACATTTCTAGCAAAAAATTACTGATTTTAAACTTGGAACCAACAAGTGTAAAAAAGGATTAGTCTTTAAGTGGTTAAACTTCCCTCGTTTACAGACCAAAGTTCATTCTTTTGATCTAAAAGTACCAAATATTAAAATTTTTCTCTTTCCTAAGCAATGTTGTGGAACTTGGCAGGCTGCCTGTTTTTTGACAGCTGTAATCAGAAAACTCTCTGCACCGAATTGGGAAAATGCTGGGTTTAGATCGCGAGGGACATAGAGCTGCACAATTTTTTGACTTAGAATAAAGATCAAGGCCCAGATTCACAGAGCGATTACGCCTGCACAACAGGAGATGCGCGTGCGTAAGTCGAAATGTGCGCGTGCGTTTCGATGCACGGCATCCCCAGAACGAGATACGCAAAAAATCTACTTTTTTTTGTCCCGCCTAATTTCGTTAGACTGGCTCATCCGTCCGCGCAAAAGTGCGCTAGACAGACCATTGATTTGCTAGTCAAATATGCTAATGAGGGACTTACGGGGATCCACAAAAGAACGTTGGGGCAGCGCAGGCGACGCAGTGTGCGCAACAGCAAAATGTCCTGTCTAAAATTAGAGCATATAAAAGCTGGTCTAAAAAGAGAAAAAAAGTCTACTTGTTAGATAAAGCAACACTGTTAGTGAGGAGCTCAGCAGTCACACGTGTTGCACAACAATCTGTATGCCAACATGCCAGGGGCATCGTCGCACATAGCTATACTACTGACTTTAGATGAACAAAGAAGGATGAGGGCACGGAGGATGGCACGGAGGATGGCACGGGAGGGGATATACCGCACCCGCATAGACCTGTTTGGCATGAGTGATTCTGAGGTGTATCGCATCTTCAGATTCACCCCTCATGTCATCCTGGAATTAACCACAACCTTGCAGGAGGACATCACCAGCCCAACACACCGCTCACATGCAGTGCAGCCACTGGTCAAGGTCATGGCAACACTCCATTTCCTTGCCAGTGGCTCTTTTCAGCGTACAAGTGGAGTGGTGGCTGGGATGTCACAATCCTCCATGAGCAGATGTGTGCACCAGGTTGTCCCTGCAATCCTCAGACGCATGGCCAACCAAATCATCAAACCCACCACTGAGGACCTGCGGCTGAAGGCAATGACAGATTTCTACAGAATTGCCAGATTCCCATGCACCGTGGGGGCCATTGATTGCACACATGTGGCACTCCAGCCCCCCCCATGAGACAGAGCACATGTACCGCAATCGGAAGCATTGGCATTCCATCAACGTACAGGTGATAGTCGATGCCCAAGGCCTCATATGGCACGTCCGTGCCAAACACCCAGGGTCCAGCCATGACAGCTACATATACAATCAATGCCACATCCGAATGGAATTCGATCAGAACGTGTATGGGGACACCTGGCTGGTTGGTGAGTGACATGGGAGTCAGGCATGACTATCCCCTCCCATGATGCACGCATCACAAGGGGCACATGCATGACTAACATCCTCCTGTCTTTTCCCTAAGGCCTCGTACACACGAGGGGATATGTCCGCTGAAAACGGTCCGATGGACCGTTTCAGCAGACATCTCCGATTGTGTGTATGGGCTAGCGGACAGATTTGTCCACCCGACAGATTTCAAAGCATGCTTTGAAATCTATCGGGTGGAATCCGTCCGCCCGACATGTCTGCTGGTTAGTACACTTACCAGCAGACATGTCGTCCCGCACCGCCGCCGCGCCGCCGCCGAATGGATTCGGCGCATGCGCGGAAGTGTTTTACTTCCTGGTGCGGTGACGTGGCGGCGTCAACGTCACCGCCACGTCACCGCGCCGTCCGCCGGCGGGGAATTTGATCCGATGGTGTGTACACGCCATCGGATCAAACTCCTGATCGGACATATCCGATGGAAATGGTCCGCAGACCGTTTTCATCGGATATGTCCGATCGTGTGTACGAGGCCTTACAGGTGACTCTGCATATCCACTGGGACCCCATCTCATGACTCCTATCCGGGACCCCCAAAGCCCAGGAGAGGAAAGATACAATCAAGCACATGCCCAAACACGAGCAGTGGTGGAGCGCACCCTTGGCCTCCTAAAGTCACGTTTCCGATGCCTGGATAAGTCTGGGGGTACCCTCTTGTATTCCCCAAACTTTGTGTGCCAGATCATCGGTGCATGTTGCATGCTGCACAACTTCGCAGAAAGAAAGGGCCTGCAGATTTACCTTACCGAGGGTCCCCGTCTTCTGAGGGAAGAGCAGCCAGGAGACAGCTCACATTGGGCATCTTTGCACGTTAAACACACACATTAATCATGGCACAATGAGAATGCATGCATGCACACCACTGTGGTCCCTAGCACACACACCCCACATCCACATCAAATTGGATTGGCACCAGTCCACCATGCTGGACTTGTGAGCAGCAACGCCACGCCAAGGCTCCAATTATGTCACTGTACATTCATACACCATTCACACGGACCTGGGGATCACTTCTCCCTGGTCCTGGGGAACCCTTCTCCACCAAAATTGAGGGTGACACCCCTTTTCCGGCAGGAATGTCACCCCCACATTCAAACAGCATTCACAACCCAAAAAATAAATAAAAAATTACCAGCAAAATCAAAAATTTTCCAGCAAAAAAAAAAAAAAAGAGGGGAAAAAAAAATTATTGCCCTTGACCTGAGCCACGCCTGGGGCACCCCCGGCCACGGCCCCGGCTCCTCAGGGGAGACTCATGGGGAGGGGGAAAACCGGGGAAGGAGGAGCAGCTCCTGATCTCTGCCCACCTGGCGGCCTGCCCTCCAAGGCCACGGCTATTCTGTCCAGGGCAGCACCAAGTGTTGCCGTGTTGGCCTGGATAGCCTGGGTAAGGGCCCTCACATCCTGCCCAACGCCTGCTGATGTAGTCTGCAGGTCGTTTAGGCAGGTTGTGAAAGCCCGGGAGTGGGAGTCCAGGTTCCCCAGCGTATCCTTGAGGGAGGACAGGCTCTCCTCCATCCGCACCAATGTCTGGCTGACCTGTCCCAGATGGCGGGTCTGGAGGAACTGGTCCCTTCTCAGAGTGGCGGGCAGGAGATCGGCCAACCCCTGGTGTTCTGAGATGAAATCCTGCCTCCAGCTGATGCTTGTGGCCGGGGAGAAGGGGAGGCCCTTGGGAGGGGAGCCATGTTGGGGGAGGAGGGGGGGGGCTCCCCCTTAGGGAGGGCTGCCTGCTGCCAGCCAGAGGGGAAGAGTCCTCAAAAACCAAACGTCCAGTGCCTGACATGGACTCCTCCTCCTCATGATTCTCCTCCTCCTCTTGAACCTCCTCCATGGACTCCGGCCTTGTTGGGGGGGCCTCATTAGGCTGCTGTCCTGGGGATGGTGCGGTCAGGCCAGATGGCCCTGCACCCTCCTGCACATCTGTGGATGACACAAAACATTCACAGGTTGGAGGATCCACACACTTGCCACATATTCCCTTTCACCCCCTCCCCCACACATGCTACACACCTGATATTAAAAAAAAATACTTACCTGGCACCTCGGGCTCCGGACTTGAGTCAAAGCCGGGCAGGCCCTCAACTTCATGCCGATGAAAGGTCAGGGCCACCGCACGCTCCTCCGCTGTCAGCCTAATACGGCATGGTGGGCCCCCTCCTGTGCCCCTGGCATGGGCATGCATTCTGGCCAGCTTCTGTTTGACCAGACGCCGGAGGTCATTGATTTTTTTGTCAATCCCAGACCGGGTCCGTGTCTCCCCCTCCCCTGCTGAATTGACCTGCTCAGTGATCATATCCAAAATCTCCCTCCTCCTGGCCGGGTTGGTGTTGGCACTGTCCGGGGCGTGGAGGAAACGCCCATAATCGCTAATGGCCCGGGCAAGAATTCTTTTTTCCCCCACAGTAAAATTGAGCTTTCGCTTTCTGTCTGTCATACTTCCAAAAAAACTCACTCCCAGTCAACAAAAATCACTCACAAAAACAAGCACAACCAATCAAGCAAGAACACACACAAAGAGAAAACTAACACCCAAAAAATCACACTAGCACTCAGCAACAGAAATATATCAAACAAACAGTCACTCAAACACTTATCAAAAAACACTTTCAAAGATCTACTAACAAACACTTGATCACACAGAACACTAATCTGACAACTACAAAACACAACGCAACGAACAACAGGACAAAAGCACTTGGTTAAATGGGAAGGGACAAAGGGATGTACTTTTTGCAATGCAAGTGCGTTTGTGTCTGTCTATTTATGCTGTTTGCGTAGTTCACAACGTTGCCCTAGTCCATTTCCAATTTCACTGATTGCGCCGCTCCCGAGTTGTGAGCATGCGCACAGTGGAGCTGACCATGGTCTCCTTCAAGCGCGCATGCGCGAGCCGGCCGGCCCTTCATTTGCATGGGGTCACGGCTCATTTCAATGTAACACGCCCACGTCCTTCCCAATTTGTATTACTCCGCCTTACGCCTCTGAAAAAACGTTACGCATGCGCAATTTTCTGCGCAAAAGCTACGAGAATAGGGTGATTACGCGGCAAAATTGCTCAAGTCTAACGTAAAGGCGGTGCTCTACGCCGGTCCAATAATGCGCAGATGTACCTGAATCTGGGCCCAAGATTCTAGCAGCATAACATCATCTTTCACATTATGCAAAAAAAAATGGGCTAACTTTACTATTTCGTTTCAAAATTGCGTTTGAAAGACTGCTGCGCAAATACAGTGTGACATAAAATATTGCAACAACTACCATTTTATTTTTTAATAGGGTCTCTGCTCATAAAAATTATAATTTTCTACCAAAATATACAGATTTTAACTTGTAAGCAACAAGTGTCAGAAAAAGGTTTAGTCTTTCAGGCCTCGTACACACGATCGGACATATCCGATGAAAACGGTCCGCGGACCATTTCCATCGGATATGTCCGATCTGGAGTTTGATCCGATGGCGTGTACACACCATCGGATCAAATTCCCCGCCGGCGGACGGCGCGGTGACGTGGCGGTGACGTTGACGCCGCCACGTCACCGCACCAGGAAGTAAAACACTTCCGCGCATGCGCCGAATCCATTCGGCGGCGGCGGTGCGGGACGACATGTCTGCTGGTAAGTGTACTTACCAGCAGACATGTCGGGCGGACGGATTCCACCCGATAGATTTCAAAGCATGCTTTGAAATCTGTCGGGTGGACAAATCTGTCCGCTAGCCCATACACACGATCGGAGATGTCTGCTGAAACGGTCCATCGGACCGTTTTCAGCGGACATATCCCCTCGTGTGTACGAGGCCTAAGAGGTTAAACTGACCTCATTTACAGACCAAGGTTCATTCCTTTTTGATTTAAAGAACTACATGTTAAAATATTTATTTTTATCTCTGTTGTGATAAACTTGGCAGACTTCCTGGATTTTGTTTTGTTGTTTTTTTCTCTGCACTTGTTACCTAGAATCGGGAAATGCAGTTTTAAGATCGTGAGTGTTGAATCGTGATTTTGATTCTTTAACGATTAACTGTGCAGCTCTATGAGGGTGGTAGAATTGCGATCTTGATTCTTTAACGATTTATCATGCAGTTCTAATGCACATGCAAACAGACTAGGTATATCCACTCTTGTTATCAAAGAGTGCATATACATTTCTGTAACCTAAAACATAAGAACCAGCCTTAACTTTTGAACTTTTCACATACCACCGAAAAAGAGAGTTTCATTTGTTTAGGATCCCTTCCTGCTAACTCAAGTTCTTTGGACCGTTTTTCTCGTACTTTCTGAGCACCACCCTTCTTAGATTTTGTTGTTTTACTCTCCATATTAATCAATATGAAACTGTAAAATGTATTTAATACCAAGATATGACAATGAGCTACAGAAATACAGCAAACATTACTAATTCTGCATCTCACAAACAAGCACATTTTTACCAATATTATAGGGGAAAAAAAAACAAAGCAAAACACTTACCTAATGTAGGACACTTCTGCTCACTTTAGGAGCAAACATATATGTAGTATGCAGAATCTGCCTGAAACACTAGGCCACAAAATAACAGTAACAGACACATGGCATGTGTTGGCAGATAAGAACTACAAGGACCATCTAGACTGCCCAATTTGTGGCTCAAAAAAATTGAATACTTCCATTAGCCCCTGGCCTCATCATATCAAGAATAGCCTTATGCCTATCCCATGCATGCTTAAACTCTTTCACTGTATTACCCTCTACCACTTCTGCAGGAAGACTATTCCATGCATCCACCAACCTCTCACCAACCTAATACTTCCTGATATCACATAAAAACACAACAATATCATACTGAAAATATAATGCAAAATTGTATCCAATGCCATGTATTATATTACAGTAACAAGAATATGCAAAGTGCTGCTTATACTTTTACATAAAAGGAAAATCCACACACAGAGCAAAGTGAAAGTATAGAGAATTAGATGTGAATTATATAAATATACACATCAAACAAATGATTTAGGGCCCTTTCACACGGGGCTGTCTATGTGCGGGCTCCGCATTGCTCAGCAGGGATCGCTCCTTTGATCTGTCTCTGCACACTGTGCAGTAACCAACCTGTGAGAGCGCCACTCTCCCCTATGGGGGATCGGATGACGATGGACCGTAGAGTTCATCGTCATCCAATCCGATCTCTTCCAGACGGATGGAAAAGTAGGATTTTCCTCCGTCACTCTTTGGCGGATCGGATGTCAGCAGGCATGTCACTGCTGACATCCGTGGCTTCATAGAGGAGCACGGAGCGCCCGTTCAGGTCCGCCTTAAAAACTGACAGGTGGACCTGAACGGTCCACCCTTGTGAAAGGGGCCTAAAGGGATACAGTTATTTGGATATCACCAAAACAAATTTGTTGCCAGAGGTTAAAAACATACCAAGCAGAACCTGTCGGTAAAAGCCAAATTACGCCCCATTCCCCAGAAGACAACGCAGGGAGGACAACCAGCCACGGACTAGGAAGAGGCACATTAGGAAGATCGCCTAGCAACCGCCATTTCTGGATCTTTCCAGCAGCTCACCGTGCCTTGGATATTTGGGACCTCTGGTGTCGATCTTCAGCCATCTCATCACCTGTTCCATTGTTGCTATCAGCCTGAGGAGTAGTGTTGCTCACGAATATTCGCATTGCGAATATTCGTTACGAATATTGCATATTCGAGTATTCACGAATAAATCGAATATCATGGTGAATATTCGCTATTGCGAATATTCGTATTTTTTCAAATTTATTTTTAAAACAGATCACATCCTAGTGATCTCCATCGACGTCTAAAAGCATTGCTGGTATGATTAGAGACCCTGGGCCGAGTAGCTGAGGCGATCCCTTTATGTTGCCGAGTATTTGCAATGCGAATATTCGTATTTGTATTCGTAAAACCAAAAAAAAAAAAAGCTTTAGTTTAGTCATATAAGTTTGTGTAAGTAGAGTTAGTGTTTAGTGCATATTAGTTTAGTAATCCAGGAAATGATCTCCGTTTTCGCGTGTTGACGAGAATTTCGCAATCAATTTCGCATTAGCGAAATTTCGCAAAATTTTTTTTTGATAAAATATCACGAATGTTCGATATTAACTAATATTTTGCGAATATTCTTCTATATATTCGTGAAATATCGCAAAATCGAATATGGCGTATTCCGCTCATCACTACTGAGGAGCTCTTATATGCCTGACTGACACACCGCCGCTGGCGGTTGTGTCCACCGTATCTGGTAAGAGTACCCAACCCTTACATTTACTACTTGGATGCCTTAATTGACCCTGAAGGAATGATGTTTTGAAGTGCTTTTTCACATTCATCTCAGTTACCATCTGGAGTACCTAGCGGATTGTATGACTGATTCCTGCCTTAAGACGACTCATCTCACATGTGTTCCAACTTAGTCGATCTAAGGGACTTTTCCTCTTTGTTTGTTATATATTGAACTCCGTTCTAGCAATAGACGCCCAATATATTATACATTATTTTTTATATGTGTTCCACCATGATATATATGTAGCGGGGACAGTTTTTGCCTCTCCAAAGACATATTGATGTTTTACAATGTTATTCTATGGACTGTAAATAGGTGTTTGGCACCATCTAGTGGTGAAAATGTGGAATGGACTGCACCATCTTTTGGTTTTTCCAAGAAGCATGGGAGGAGTGATGTGAAGGACTTACCCATAAACACTCGGGGCTGCAAGGCATGCTGGGAAGGTGATAAAAGGTTTGATGGTGGCCATTTTAGCTCTCTCTGGTTCCTGGGACATACGCCCTGGAGGAGCTCTCTCTCTCTCTCTCCCTCTTTCGGTGCGATCTACGGAATTCCGGCCTACTTTCTGCAGAAGCAAGCCATCGATCTCAAGAAGGGTGACGGAGGACTTCCGATCGGCTCTGGAGGAGAATCAGACAACCGGATGATTGCTAGAGACCGGACTGAGACCGTGAGGAGTGAAGGCATCCATCCGCCTGGACCTCGTATGGAGTGAAGACATCCATCCGCCTGGACCTCGTGTGGTGAGAGGGCTCATGCCCAAAGTCTTGTACTGTTTGACACACATCTAGGCTGCCTTGGTAGTGTTGCTGGGACTGATAGTTCCACGCTGTCGCGGTGTGCCATAAAGCCACACGTGCAAAGGCCTCAAACCTAAACCAACTGTTGGTGCCGGTCATTGGAGTTGTGCTCCCAGGAGAGAGTGTACAGGTACCTCTCACAGTTAGACTACAGTTTCAGTTTATTTCACACCACTCATTAACCAGAGAGCACTTGGATTACAAATCTTTCTCTTAAATTGCTAGCAGAAGAAAAGAAGATCAGAGACTAGACTGTTCTCATTGCAAGGCCTTGCAGTACTGCTACCATTTACCAGACACTGTCTGAGGTTGGAACATTAAGTCCATTACACGCTGTGATCGTATTCTTGTTAGATGTTGTACGTTGCATAGCGTGTTTACTGATTTTTGTATGGTGTGCTGGAAGTGGGAAGGTGCGCAGTGTTGAGTTGCGGCCTGCGCACTAGTCCCACTTGTAGACGCCAAAGTCCTGCTGATAGGGGAGGACATTAGGGGATTGCTGCCTATAATTTCCTGTAATATTTGTTGCCCACCAAATGTGTTCTCATGGTTAAGTACAGAATCTATTTCAGTAAAACTAACTGTTGTTTCAGCACAGCCTGTGTATGATTACTTTCCCCTTCAACACCAAAGCTTTATATCTGTATTGCACCACAGCTGTGTCAAGGGGAGTGAGACCAAAAATACTCGGGGGTGTCAAGGCAGAGTACAGGCCCAAATTTACAATCAGCCGCTCCTTCGGGGGTCAGCGCTACACGTGGGGGCTCGTCCGGGATCCCTGTCTCTCTGCAAGTGAAGCCCACCCCTTGGCACCAATATGGATCCTAGTACAGTGGCCCGATGGTGTGGGGCGGAAGGCGCTCGCTCAGAAGCGAGCGTAGCAATCGCACTCCCGGGAGAAGCCTGGGAGAACGAACAGGTCAACAAGATTGTAAAGGCATTGTCCCCAATTAGGAAGGCCTGGGTGGTCGCAACCAGATCAGATTGTGAGACCTCCCATACTTATGCTCTATTGGAATGGAGGAAGGGAATTCCGGAGAACTTTAGAGGCTCAAGTGTACAGCTAGCTGGGAGAACCAAGTTTTACCTGACGCACCCAGAAGGGCCTGAAGGGAGCCCTGTCAACTCTAGCTGTGTTAAGCCAACGATGCTGGGAGTTAGTTTTGGGTCAACCCCAACCAAAACCGGTTCAAGGCCCCCTCAGGGGGGGGAAAAGACTGTGTTTGACACAAGCAGGGGAGGTTCTCAGTCGGAACGACAACTATCTGACCTAAAACGGCAGTGCCGCACTATACAAGAAAGATTCAAGGAGGCCTCCGGCATGATCGCAGAACACATTGAAGGGTTAAGTGCCTCATGTAAGCAAAGGTCAAGACCTGCCTCATTTCTCCAGAGACGCACCCACAGCCACTTGCCAGAGGTGACGATTCGGAAGGACTTCAAAATCGAAGGACAGATAGGAGAAAAGGAACAGAAGAGGAATCTGTCCTACACGAATCTCTTGCACCAGATGGAACTGGGACTCCAAAGAGGCTATCTTGAATCAGAAATTGTAGAGGCTGTAGTCAACGCCATTAGCCCAGGCCTGAGTATCAGAGGCATGCTAGAAATGAAAAATGGACTGACTCTAACACAACTCAGGAGAATACTAAAGAGCTACTACAAGGAGGAAGGTGCCACTGAGTTGTATCATCAACTGATAAATATGGCACAGGACAGTCAGGAGACTCCTCAGAATTTCCTGTTCAGGGCCATTGAATTGAAAGACCGCCTGTTGTCCGCCTCCCAGGGGGAAGACTCAGATGAACACTTTGGGGCTGGACTAATTCAGAAGAAGTTTCTGAGGTCTGTGGCTACAGGCCTGAGGAGTGACTATGTTTAATTCCAGTTGAGGCAGTATTTGGATGATCCCTCCACTACAGATGAGGTACTCATTGAGGAGACCAATGAGGCAGCCAAGATGGAAATGGAAAGAGAGAAGAAACAAAGGAAGACTCAGTCCAGTACCACCGCAAGGATCAGATGGCACAAATCTGATGTTTCATCGAGCTCCCAGGAAGCTAGTGTCCTGACAGCGAACACTGATGAGATGCCCCAGTCTGAATTAGGAAAACTGTTTCGGGTGCAGAAAGAAATATTGAAAATGATGGCTTTGTTGACTGAGAAGCTGGAGGGACCACAGAGGGAGGAAGTCTCGACACAGAAGACCCCAGTGGATCATGCAGCCGCCCTGACTGAGAGACCGGCGAAGCTAAAGACCTGTTTCAACTGCGGGGGAGTTGGACACTACCGCCAAGTATGCCCAAGCCCGGCGAAGACTGAAACAAGGCGCCAAGAACCGGCGGAAAACTTCAGAGGGCCCCAGTGAAGGAGTCAGCTGGGCGCCCGGTCACAACAGTCAACTCCAAACAACCTCATGCATACCAGGTCCCTAGGGACGCATGTAGGCCGAATTCGAGCAAGCGCTCACCGAGGCGAGGTGTAAAAGTGCAAACCACCAAACAGGCTAATCTTGCCACTCCCCATGGATTCCCCCTGAACTAGTGGGACCTTCTCCCATTGTCCCTATCCAAGTGGAAGGGATTTACACCAAAGCCCTGCTGGACACTGGAGCCCAAGTGACCTTACTCTACAGAGATTTCTACGAGAAACACCTCAGACACCTGCCACTTCAGAAGCTGGAGGAGCTGGAGATATGGGGTCTAGGGACTCAGAACTTCCCTTACGATGGCTATCTACCCATTAGGCTCACCTTCGACCCGAGTGTGGCAGGGAAGGCCGAAGCCTTCGATGCCTTGGCAGTGGTGTGTCCCCGCCCACCAGGGGCTGACAAAAGTTCCCTCATTATTGGGACCAACACCGACCTAGTCCGAAGACTCTTGACACCGCTTGTACAGACACAGGGTTCTCCAGCTGTAAAGATACACCCAATGTTAACACAGGTGTATCAGAATCTATTGCATGAGCAGAAAGCCCCGGCGGAAGGAGTGGGGAAAATCTGGCGTTTGGACAGAAGTGAGAAGGTGGTACAACCTGGTGAAGTAGTCTGCTTGAAGGCTTCTGTCAAACTGACTTGGAGACAGCCGGGACCTTTCATCGTCCTTGAGGCGGACGGAGAGAAAGAGGCCAAAGAGTTGGAAATAATCCCAGAACTGCTATCGACCAAGTCACTAAAGCGGAGCAGAGGAAAGGTCTCAGTCAGTGTCCGGAACACCACAACGTTACCGGTGAAGATGCCAGCTAAAGTGTTGCTAGGGAAGGTGAAGCAAGCAACTCCAGTTTCATCGTATGGAATAATGGGAGGACAAGGGGGAGAGATCCCCATGGAAGAGATCTATCCGAAAGACACCCCCCTGTCACCCGAGTGGATGGAGAGGGCAAAAACCCAGCTGCTGAGATGGAGGACGGCGTTTTCAAAGAGTGAGTTCGATGTGGGGCTTGCAAAGAGTGCTGAACACAAGATTCGGCTGGAGGAGGACAAACCCTTTCGAGAGAGGGTCAGGCGGATTCCATTGGGAGATCTGGAAGACCTGCGAGAACAGCTGGCTGAGTTGAAGAGGACAGGAATCATCCGAGAGTCCCGTAGTCCCTATGCTTCCCCAATAGGTGGTAGTGAGGAAGAAGAATGTGTCGTTACGACTGTGCATCGACTATAGGACATTGAACCGGAGGACCATTCCCGACCAATACACCACACCCCGAATAGAAGATGCTCTACAGAGCCTGTCAGGAGCGAAGTGGTTCAGCGTGCTAGATTTGAAAAGTGGATACTATCAGATCCCTATGCACCCCGAAGATAGGGAGTAGTGTTGAGCAGAATATGCCATATTCGATTTCGCGATATATCTCGAATATATAGTCGAATATTCGAGAAATATTCGCTAAATACGAATATTCGTGATATTTTTTGGAAATTAAATTATTGCGAATTTTCGCTATTGCGAATTTTCGCTATTGCGATTTTTCGCTATTGCGAATATTCCAGAAATGCGGAATGGAGCACTCTGATTGGCTCAGAATATTTGTGATATTTTATAATACAAAATAATTGCGAATATTCGAGAAATGCGGAATGGAGCACTCTGATTGGCTCAGAATATTCGTGATATATTACAATACACAATAATTGCGAATATTCGGCAAATGCGGAAGGAGCACTCTGATTGGCTCAGAATATTCGTGATATATTACAATATAAAATAATTGCGAATATTCGAGAAATGCGGAAGGAGCACTCTGATTGGCTCAGAATATTCGTGATATATTACAATACACAATAATTGCGAATATTCGGCAAATGCGGAAGGAGCACTCTGATTGGCTCAGAATATTCGTGATATATTACAATATAAAATAATTGCGAATATTCGAGAAATGCGGAAGGAGCACTCTGATTGGCTCAGAATATTCGTGATATATTACAATACACAATAATTGCGAATATTCGGCAAATGCGGAAGGAGCACTCTGATTGGCTCAGAATATTCGTGATATATTACAATATAAAATAATTGCGAATATTCGAGAAATGCGGAATGGAGCACTCTGATTGGCTCAGAATATTCGTGATATATTACAATACAAAATAATTGCGAAATTTCGAGAAATGCGGAATGGAGCACTTTGATTGGCTCAGAATATTCGTGATATATTACAATATAAAATAATCGCGCGATATCGCTATTGCCGAATAATCGCATTGCGATTTTTCGGCAATATAAAATGAGCGCTGCAGCTACTCGGCCCAAGGTCTCTAATCATACCAGCAATGCTTTTAGACGTCGATGGGGATCTCTAGGATGTGATCTGTTCTAAAAAAAAAATTGAAAAAATTCGAATATTCGAAATAGCGAATATTCGCCGCGATATTCGTGTTATTCGCGAATACTCGAATATGCAATATTCGTAGCGAATATTCGCAATGCGAATATTCGTGAGCAACACTAATAGGGAGAAGACGGCTTTCATTACTCCTGTAAGATTCTTCGAATTCAATCGCATGCCACAAGGCTTGTCAGGGGCCCCGGCCACTTTCCAGAGGTTAATGGAGAAGACTGTAGGCGACATGAATCTGATTGAAGTGCTGGTATATCTGGATGACGTGATAGTGTTTGGCAGAACACTGGAGGAGCACGAGGAGCGCTTGGAGAAAGTCCTGAGAAGACTTCATGATGAAGGCCTGAAGCTTTCCATGGAGAAGTGCCAATTCTATCAGCCGTCTGTAAGCTACCTGGGCCACATCGTGTCTGCAGAAGGAGTGGCCACAGACCCACAGAAGCTGGAAGCTGTCACCTCTTGGCCCATACCCACAAATGTGACCGAGCTTAGGTCATTTTTAGGATTCTGTTCGTACTACCGTAGATTCGTGTAAGGGTTTGCCAAGATAGCCCACCCGCTCACTGAGCTGTTGAAGAACGAAGAGGGAGCTGATCTGGACTCGGGCAAACCTGGGAAACCAAAAGAGGGTCCTAGGAAGAAGAAAGACTCAATTGAAGATCAGTGGACCCCACAGTGCGAAGAGACCTTTAGACAGTTGAAGCGGAGCCTTACCACTGCCCCGGTCTTGGCCTATGCAGACCCTACCAGACCCTACGAACTGCATGTGGATGCCAGTCGAGATGGGCTAGGTAGAGTGCTTTATCAGGAGTACGACGGACATCTACGACCTATTGCTTATGTGAGCCGAAGTCTGACACCTGCCGAGAGTAATTACCCAACTCACAAGCTCGAGTTTCTGGCCTTGAAGTGGGCGGTTGTAGACAAGCTAAAAGACTATCTGTATGGTGCTGAATTTGTGATCAAGGCGGATAACAATCCCCTCACATACTTGCTCACTACAGCAAAACTAGACGCCACAGGGCATAGATGGTTGGCTGCACTCTCTGCATTTACTTTCAGCCTGAAATACCGACCAGGGATCGGGAATCGGGACGCTGATGCACTGTCCAGAAGGCCCCACTGCCCCCAGGACCCACCAGGAGGATGGACCCAGCTTACCCCTGAAGGTGTGAGAGCCCTTTGTGAGGGAGCGGAACAGCCAGTGAAGGGTGGAGCCCGGGCTGAAGAAGTTGGAGTGTCCGCTGTGGGGGTGCCTAGGTGCTACTGTGATGTCACTCAGATGGTGGCGGAGGGTTTACCTAAGCTGTCTAGGAGGGACCTCCGGAGAGATCAGCAGGAAGATCCCCTTTGTGGTCTGGTATTGGAGGCCTTAGAGAGCCAACACCCTGATCTACTTCTCCAGAGCGCTCAGAAGGAAGCTCGCCTGTTATGCAAAGAGTGGGATCGGTTGCAGCTACAGCAAGGAGTGGTATACAGAAGGGGCCCCTCTGAAGATCCTGAGGAGAAGTGGCAGTTGTTTTTGCCGGAGAAGCATAGGGAGAAAGTACTAATTGCCTTGCATGATCACCATGGTCATCTGGGATCAGAAAGGACTCTTCAATTGGTGAGGGACAGGTTCTATTGGCCATACATGAGATCTGAAGTGGAGAGTTACTGTCATTCCTGTCTCAGGTGCATACAGAGGAAGACCTTACCTCAGAGAGCCGCCCCAATGGGCCATTTAGAGAGCCAAGGACCTATGGACCTAATATGCATAGATTTCCTATGTGTGGAATCCGATCTCAGAGGACAAGGAAACATCCTGGTGGTCACGGACCATTTCACCCGATACGCTCAGGCATTCCCTACCAGGGACCAACAGGCATCTACAGTGGCAAGGACTCTAGTGGAAAAATTCTTTGTTCATTACGGCTTACCTCAGCGGATCCACTCAGACCAGGGGAGAGATTTCGAGAGCACCCTCATTAGACAACTGCTGGATCTACTAGACATAAGGAAGTCCAGGACTACTCCCTATCACCCACAAGGGGACCCTCAACCGGAAAGGTTTAACAGAACCCTCCTTAATATGTTAGGAACGTTGGCTGCTGAACAAAAACAACAGTGGAGTAAACACATCACAGCCATGGTACATGCCTACAATAGTACCGTAAGTGATGCTACAGGGTATTCACCCTATCGTCTGATGTTTGGACGAGAAGCCCGACTACCGGTAGATTTGGCTTTTGGAACCTCTCTGGACCACACCTCGGAAGCCTCTCACCGAGGGTATGTAGACAGATTGCGGAAAAGTTTGAAGGCTGCATATGAAAAGGCCCAAGCCACATCGGACGCAAGAGGAAGTAGAAATAAGAGGAATTTTGACCTCAAGGTACGGATTCAAGACCTACAACCCGGTGACCGAGTCTTGTTGAGGAACCTGGGTATACCAGGCAAACACAAACTGGCTGATCGCTGGAAGTCACAGCCATACATCATATGCAAACGTCTCCCAGGACTGCTGGTATATCAGATCAGACCAGAAGGGAGTACAGGACCATTAAAAATATGGCACCGGAATCACCTTCTGCCTTTAACAGAAGCAGTCAGAAAAACTCCACAACGGGAACTATCGCCTATGGCTGCGCCTAGACCTGTAACTAGGTCCCAATCGGGATCCCTGGCCACAGGAGGTAGTGAGGAGGAGGAGGGGATGGAGATAAGCTGGTTGTGGCCACCTGAAGTGCCAGGAGTTGATGCACACTGTTCACTTCGCAGACAGGAAAAGGACACTGTAATTCTGAGACCAGAAGCCCCAGAATTTGTGCCACAAAATGAAAACTCTGAAGATCACCCACCCTTTGACACTGAAGTACAAGAGTGTGAAGTGAGAGAGGAGATAGTACCTACTCCCAAGAGACAAAGGGTTAAAAGAGAGATTCACGCACCCAAAAGACTGACTTATGATGTGCTGGGTGAAAGCTCTGACCAGGCTCAGTTTACTGCTAAAAGAAATCCTGAAATGCCTGGTCTCTCTACTGCCAATTCAGAAGGAGAAAACCCCAACTCACCCCTTGACACATCTGTACTAGACACCATGGTGTCACCTGTGAGTGCACAGAACAGCTCCCCATCATATGAGAATTGGTGGGAGGCTTCTCTGTCAGTGTTGTGCAGCCGCATATAGGCAAAAATGTGTAACAGAGCCAAATATTTTGAATGTCTTTGGGGACCAAAGAATCTAAGCAGGGGGAGTATGTAGCGGGGACAGTTTTTGCCTCTCCAAACACATATTGATGTTTTACAATGTTATTCTATGGACTGGTGTTGTAAATAGGTGTTTGGCACCATCTAGTGGTGAAAATGTGGAATGGACTTCACCATCTTTCGGTTTTTCCAAGAAGCATGGGAGGAGTGATGTGAAGGACTTACCCATAAACACTCGGGGCTGCAAGGCATGCTGGGAAGGTGATAAAAGGTTTGGTGGTGGCCATTTTAGCTCTCTCTGGTTCCTGGGACATACGCCCTGGAGGAGCTCTCTCTCTCTCCCTCTTTCGGTGCGATCTACGGAATTCCGGCCTACTTTCTGCAGATGCAAGCCATCGATCTCAAGAAAGGTGACAATCAGACAACCGGATGATTGCTAGAGACCGGACTGAGACCGTGAGGAGTGAAGGCATCCATCCGCCTGGACCTCGTATGGAGTGAAGACATCCATCCGCCTGGACCTCGTGTGGTGAGAGGGCTCATGCGCAAAGTCTTGTACTGTTTGACACACATCTAGGCTGCCTTGGTAGTGTTGCTGGGACTGATAGTTCCACGCTGTCGCGGTGTGCCATAAAGCCACACGTGCAAAGGCCTCAAACCTAAACCAACTGTTGGTGCCGATCATTGGAGTTGTGCTCCCAGGAGAGAGTGTACAGGTACCTCTCACAGTTAGACTACAGTTTCAGTTTATTTCACACCACTCATTAACCAGAGAGCACTTGGATTACAAATCTTTCTCTTAAATTGCTAGCAGAAGAAAAGAAGATCAGAGACTAGACTGTTCTCATTGCAAGGCCTTGCAGTACTGCTACCATTTACCAGACACTGTCTGAGGTGGGAACATTAAGTCCATTACACGCTGTGATCTTATTCTTGTTAGATGTTGTACGTTGCATAGCGTGTTTACTGATTTTTGTATGGTGTGCTGGAAGTGGGAAGGTGCGCAGTGTTGAGTTGTGGCCTGCGCACTAGTCCCACTTGGAGACGCCAAAGTCCTGCTGATAGGGGAGGACATTAGGGGATTGCTGCCTATAATTTCCTGTAATATTTGTTGCCCACCAAATGTGTTCTCATGGTTAAGTACAGAATCTATTTCAGTAAAACTAACTGTTGTTTCAGCACAGCCTGTGTATGATTACTTTCCCCTTCAACACCAAAGCTTTATATCTGTATTGCACCACAACTGTGTCAAGGGGAGTGAGACCAAAAATACTCGGGGGTGTCAAGGCAGAGTACAGGCCCAAATTTACAATCAGCCGCTCCTTCGGGGGTCAGCGCTACATATATATCACTTACACTTTTTAACACATTGTTTTGTATTACTAATCTCATTGCATACTGGCAACAGTTTTAGCAATTACCCTCCCTGTGTGTGATTATTATTATTAATTTCATAGGCATAGTTTTTCACTATGTTTTTTTAGCGCTGCACTTTTTCCTTTTTATTTTAGGATAAATAAAAGAACCCTTTTGATCTTCTATCCGAACACAGTAGTTCTAAGACCTTTGGACCAATTTGTTCCAAAGGTAAGGGAAAAAAATGCCGCTCTAGGCAGATGTTCAGTTAAACACACGCCTTGTTAGGGGTGGACAGGTGCAGGCTCTGCAATGGATCAAAGAGCAAGAAAATCCTGGATGGTCGCACACCAATACAACACCTTTATTGTAAAATATAAAATCCAAAACAGTCAGTCCATGCTATGCAGAGGTTGAGGGTTAATAGCTAACGCATTTCATTCCAAATGTATCCTCTCTATTTCACTTTAACTAAGAGATAATTCTTCCTTCCCCTACTCTTGAACCAGGGTGATCCACATACATTAGAAATCCAAGGTAACATCTCGGCGTACCTCGAGGCAACTAGTTAATTCAGGAAGACAGGCAACCTCCTTGTTATTCCTCATGGCTTCAAGAGGGTCAAGCGGCTTACTATTGCTTCATGTTTGGTGAGATCCATTTAAAAAAACGATTAAATTCAGTAAATTCTGCATACCTGAGGGCTTGAAGGCTCATTCTACCAGGGCAGCATACTGCAGAGTATCCGCTAAGACGATATGTAAAGCTGCAACTTGGTCCTCCAGGAACACATTCATGTCACATTATAAAAGTGGATTCCGCACAACCGAAAACTGTGGCATTCGAGAAGTCAGTCATTCAGGCCAAAACCTCAATTGCTTGGTAAATAAACTTATTTTTTTCTTGCACCCACCAGTCGGCGAGTTATTTTCCAAGTGTATGCTGCCATAATGGGACAGGAGAACGGAAAATGGTATAATCACCTTTTCCGTAATTTTCCTTTCCTGGCACATCTTCATGACAGCATACAGACTCCCATTCTTTCTTAAGTGATAGATACAGAGAATGCGCTTTCATTTTATAGCTATTCAGTCCTATCGGGTTGTGAGGGGTGGAGTCACAACCCAATGGCTGAGAGCGCTGATCGGGGTGTTCTGGCAGAGAGGGGTGGCTGTTTCCGTCAAAACACAGCAGCTCAGCTGGGGAGATCGCTGCACTTCCTTTGCATAGTGAGTACAGTGGCTCATAGTGTGTACCAGAGAGTGTATGCACCGCTCAGGTGAATACATGATCAGCCATCCAATGTGGGTGCTGGCAGGAATTATGGGGGCCCCTTACACAGCTTCAGGCATGGGCCCCCTGGAGCAGAGAACGGGGGGGGGGGGGGGGGGGGGGGGGGGGGTGTGCTGCCGCCTTAAATTGAGAAGCTGGGGGGGGGGGGGGGGGCTGCCGCGATTTGAGAAGCGGGGGGTTCCTTTACAAAAATAGAAATACAGAAAAATATATATTTAAAAAAAGGGTGGTAGCCCTGGGGACCTCTGGGCCCTTTAATAAAAAGAAACCTCTGGGCCCTTTAATAAAAAATAAATAAATAAATATATATATATATACAGTATATATATATATATATATATATATATATATATATATATATATATATATATATATATATATATATATATAAAAACAAAAACAACATTGGGCCCTGGGGACCTCTGAGCCTAATAAAAATATATCTATATATAAAAAAATTAAAATCAAATATAAAACATTTAAAACATTTTTATAAGAAAAATGTTTGTCATCTGGGGCCCTTTAATAATAAATTATATATATATATATATATATATATATATATATATATAGAAATAAAACAAATATATAACTTTTTTTTTATATAAAAAAAAAAAAAAGGGGGAGGGTTGTCATCTGGTGCCCTGGGGGGCTCCAGGCACCTGGGGACCTCCAGACCCCTAAACAAAAAAAAATTGGCCCTTAAATTAAAAATATATTAAATATTATATATTATATATTTATTATATTAAAAAAAAAAAAAAAACACAAGGGGGATTGCCTTCCAGGGCCCTGGGACCTCTGGGCTCTTTAATAAAAAAAAATAACATGGGGCCCTGGGGACCTCTGAGCCGTTTAATAAAAAATATAAAAATAAAATATATTAAATATATTTTTTTATATAAAAATAAAATTAAAAAATGGGGGGTTGCCACCCAGGGCCCTGGGGGCCTCTGGGCCCCTGGGTACCTCCGGACTGCTAAAAAAAAAAAAAGTTTTTTTTTAGTGGGTTTCCATCCGGGCCCCTGGGGACCCCCGGGCCCCTTACAGGTGTACTGCCTGTACCCCCCTGATGGCGGCCCTGGGTGCTGGCCTTGGCTCGCAGCCGTGAGAATACAGGTATAGAAAAGAATCAGCTGCACACCACCAGGAGCTTGAATGAAATAAGATCCTTTATTTACATATGCCAGAGGTAAAAAGGATATAACAGGATAAAAGGTAGACACGTTTCACGCGAACCCAAGCCTGAGTACCAGGCTTAAAGTGTTACTAAACCCAGGACCCTGCATTCACTATATCTAGTCTCCCACAGTACACAGAAATGCAAATATTTTAGTAAGAATAAACTTATAAATCTCTTTTCTCATCAGCAGTTAGAGCAGTCTTGTGACTTCTGTCAGTGTCTGATTAAAGCTTGTAGGAGGACTTTTTCATTCTTTCCTTTAGTCCTATGGGGCTGCAGGACTCCTTATATACACACCAAACTGAGCATGTGCAGCATGACTCCAAAGTAGGGTGACCAGACATCCCCGGTTTCAGGGGACAGTCCCCTGATTGAGAACACTGTCCCCGGACCAAGTCTGTCCTTGGTTTTGTCCCAAGATTGGATTTAATAAGGGGCTGGGGCAATTTCAAAGACAGTCAGTGCAGAATTAAAATAAAAAAATTAGAATTACACCCCCCCTCTCTGCTGTGCCTTCTAGCATAGGGGGGTTGTATTTTTTCCATCATCTGTGCCCCTTTTTGATGATCATGTGCTGGTCGGAGCGGAGGGAATATTTCTTCAGTTTCGGGCGCATTCTCATTCAGCTCCACTCGCATTTTTTTCTGCCTTGGCTCAAATTCTGCCCAGCCACCTGCTTATCTCCTTGCCTTCCCTGGCGGAGTGATCTTCCTCCGCTCCCCATCCAGTAGTAGCTGGGGCCCAGAGAGTGAGACTTGAGAGGATGTGAGGCGAGCGTCGAAGGGCAGAAAGTCGCTGATTGTTGCATTGCTAGTAAAGAAAAAATATGTCCCCGGATTTCATTTAAAAAATCTGGTCACCTTACTCCAAAGGCTCCGTCTTATCCAGACATGTTCTGGAGTCAGTGGAGGAAGAGGAAGATCTGTGCATACAGGATCAAACAGCCTTTTTATACAATGCAGAGGATTAACCCCTTAGGTTCTACAGTGAGTATAACAAGCAGGCTTTACTGCATATACAGTGCCTTGAAAAAGTATTCATACTCCTTGAAATTTTTCACATATTGGCATGTTACAACCAAAAACATACATTAATTTTATTGGGATTTTATGAGATAGACCACAAAGTGTCACATAAGTGTGAAGTGGAAGAAAAATAATAAATAGCCTGACTAAACTTGCGCACCCCCTAATTTAAATATGACTCACCCCTTCCTGTCAAAGCCACACCCCTTCTTCTTTAACCACATGCCCACCGCACTATAGGGAAAGTACGTCCTATTTTTAAAGATGGATATCTCGGTAAGGGCAGCAGCTGCTACCACAACCGAGGTATCCATCTTTGCAGTGGGCAGTTCTGTACACGATAACGGCGGACTCCGCGGGGGATTGGCCGCGAGATCGCCGTTATCGGTGGCGGGAGAGGCCTCTCCCGCGCCCTTCTCCGCTTACCGGAGCCGTCGGTAGCGGCAGAGGCGATCGGGTCCTGTCGGCAGCTGTGTTGGGATACGAGTGAGGGAAAAATCGCCCCCACCCGTTCCCACAGCTCTGCTGGGCGGAAGTGATGTCAAACCGTCAGTCCCGCCCAGCGTCTTAAAGATACATTTTTTTTCTGTGATTTGAAAAAATGACAGTTCAATTTTTTTTTTTTTTTTTTTCATTTAAGCCTAAATATGAGATCTGAGGTCTTTTTGACCCCAGATCTCATATTTAAGAGGACCTGTCATGCTTTTTTCTATTACAAGGGATGTTTACATTCCTTGTAATAGGAATAAAAGTAATCAATTTATTTTTTTATTTGTATTTCAGTGTAAAAAATTATAAACTAAATTAAAATAAATAAGAAAACTATTTTTTTTTTTTAAAACGCCCCGTCCCGACGAGCTCGCGCACAGAAGCGAACGCATATGAAAACTGTGTTCAAACCACACAAGTGAGGTATCACCGCGATTGTTAGAGCGAGAGAAATAATTCTAGCCCTAGATCCCCTCTGTATCTAAAAAAAATGCAACCTGTAGAATTTTTTAAACGTCGCCTATCGAGATTTTTAAGGGTAAAAGTTTGACGCCATGCCACAAGCGGGCGCAATTTTTAAGCGTGACATGTTGGGTATCATTTTACTCGGCGTAACATTATCTTTCACAATATATAAAAAAATTGGGCCACATTTATTGTTGTCTTATTTTTTAATTCAAAAAAGTGAATTTTTTCCAAAAAAAGTGCGCTTGTAAGACCGCTGCGCAAATACGGTGTGACAAAAAGTATTGCAATGACTGCCATTTTATTCTCTAGGGTGTTAGAAAAAAATATATATAATGTTTGGGGGTTTTAAGTAATTTTCTAGAAAAAAAAACTGTTTTAGTCTCGTAAACACCGAATCTGAAAAACAGGCTCGGTGGTCAAGTGGTTAAGACCCCATCTGTCCTCTTCATGGAAGAGGACAGAGGGTTGCAGTGGGTGAAGGACAAATGAATGACATGGGAAGAGGACAGAGGGACGCCGTAGGTGAAGGATAGCGGGACGCCGTGGGTGAAGGACAGAGGGACACCGTGGGAACAGGACAGAGGCATGCCATGGGAAAAGGACACCGTGGGAAGAGGACAGAGGGACGCCGTGGGAGAAGGACGCCATGGGAAGAGGATAGAGAGGGATGTTGTGGCAGTCAATAGGGCCTAGAGAATAGCAGGCTAGGCACTTCCTAATGGCTCAGTGCCTGGGAAAAGTAATGGATAATGACCAACGGGCCCTCTTACCAGACCCAGCGAAATCGTTTGCTCACTCTGGGTTGCCTGGGGTGACTCTAGTTAGTAGTGTAGCATGCCTGTATCCTGGCAGTGGCTCTGTCTTTCTCCCTCTCTGGTGGTGCGATTACGTGGCTCTCTCTCTGGTGGTGCGGGTACAGTGTGGCTCCATCTCTGGTGGTGTGGGTACAGCGGTTACAGTGTGGCTCCCTCTCTGGTGGTGCGAATACAGCATTGCTCTCTGGTGGTGCAGATACAGCGTGGCTCTCTGGTGGCGCAGGGTACAGCGTGGCTCTCTGGTGGCGCGGGGTACAGCGTGGCTCTCTGGTGGCGCGGGGTACACCGTGGCTCTCTGGTGGCGCGGGGTACAGTGTGGCTCTCTGGTGGTGCGGGGTACAGTGTGGCTCCCTCTCTGGTTTCCCAAGCACAGTATTATTTTTCTCCTCTTCTGACACCCCCTCCTCCCCTCCAGCAGAGTGCTTGCATGCTGGGTGGCAGCCTTGTGCTCCTGTATATTAATTTATAGTGCGCTTTGGCAAAGTTTGAAATAGAGATGACAGTTTATTTTTGTTGTTGCGAATCTGTTTGTTACATTTTGATTATACATTTAAATATCAATAAGAATCTCCCACTGTTTTTAAGGAAGCAAAATAGGGACTGTCTCACCAAGATTGAGAGAGAGAAATCACAGCAACTTCTATCCCTGTCTGACTTGAACTTAAAGTAGAAGTTCACCCAAAACTAACTCTAAAACTACTCGCAGCCACATTCTAAAACTAATTTATCTAACCTTGTAAAAAAAAAAAAATCGCTATACATACCTCTCCTGAAGCTGATCCGGTCCAGTCTCCAGCGGCGGATGCAGTGTGCAGGAGAAAACCGACAAAGGCGGGGAAATGCCTGGGAAGTGACATTAGCCAAAGACTTACAATGGGGCTTCCGTCCTTGACTGCCTTTTCTGCACATGCCTACACAGTGAAGCCGACACTGACAGATCACTGGACTGGAGTGGCTAAACTGATAAGTACAATGATTTCTTCTTTACAGATAGCTTAGTTGTAGAATGTGCCTGCGAATAGGGTTAGAATTATGGCTGAACGTCTACTTTAACTTTTACTAAATTAGAACACGCGTCCGGAGACCCAGAAAAGGGTGCCTGGGTTTGGTAAGAGATTAACATTGCACAATCTGTTGTCTGTTGGAAACTGTTGTGCTTTCTTTGATACGTTTATGTGCCACAACAAGCATTTTTACACAGCTCCTGGCAGAAATATCTAGCATCGATGAAAATATTTGAATATACCTGTGTGCATGTAGCTTTAAAGAACTGTTAGAAAAAGACAAATGTAGAATCGGGTGGAACACTTTTCTTATAATATTATTAGTAGATTTTTTTCTAGCCTGGAGTCATGCCTAATGCCTAATAAAACAGCTTCCAAGATTTCAATTTGATAGTAGAAACCTGTACAAATTATGACCATAAGGTGGCGACAAAAACTGCATTATCAAATAACTTTACTGTGCACATTGGCAGTAAAGTATTATTGGTTGTTTTTTGGTTGTTATTTTATGATATTGTTATTTATTATTATTCAATTGTTTTACATTTATATTGTTCTGATATAAATTATCTGAAGTGTTGTGTAGGGAATGTTGATTCCTCTACATCGGTATGTGCACAAGAGAAGATTAGACTTGAATATTCTTGCCACAGTCAAATACACTTTTTATGAACATAATATTATTTATACATATAAATATTTACAGTATAGTGTTGTACAGTCTCTGCATCAGAGGAGCTTACAATCAAAAATCACCAACACACACTTCGTGCACTTCTCCCAAAATGCTTTAAAAAATCTAGTGTAATAATTCTTAATCTTACCTCCAAAACAAGTATTTGCCACAAATTATAAGGGGAATAGCTGAAAAGGTACCAACATAAATGTCCCATTTATAACTATCTGGTCCAGGCTAAACTTATCTTTTACACTGTTACAACTATATTTACAGTGTAAACAGGTAACATTGGTGGGACTTGATGGACTTTTTTCAACCTCACCTACTATGTAACTATGATGCCAAGTGGACCATTCCTTCCCGTGACAGTGTGCGAGGATTCTTTTCTCCCCACCACCACTGTCACTTTTGACATTGAGCCGTTGTGCAGGGCTCCACATGTCTTCCACCACGGAAGACTAACTTGTAGCTCTTAATGAAATCTAAGTACGGTGAGTACCACACTCATAGGGCCAGATTCTCGTAGATGCGCGCATAATTATGCAGGCGTAGCGCATCTCAGATGCACTACGCCGACGTAACGCGGAGTTGCAAGTACCGTATTCCAAATGCGCTCCAAGATGCGCCTGCGTAGCAGAAATTCATCGGCGTAATCCGGCGCAACTCCAAAGTAGGAGGGAAGTGGGCGTGTTGCATTCTAATGAAGCGTGACCCCATGCAAATGAAGGCCGGGACGAACGGAGCATGCGCTGTGACGTGGATGACCCGCGCCGTGACGTGGTTGACCCGCGCCGTGACGTGGATGCC